>PUFA01002381.1:0-27868 GCA_003508835.1 Eonycteris spelaea | reverse complement strand
TCTGACCTGAAGGCTCCTTCTGATGGTCAGTGGTTGTCTGGAATCTTCTCTGAAAGACCTATGCCTTGTCCACTGGATCATAAAACCTCCAGTGAGTATGTATGCAACGGTGCTTCGAGAACACAAACTCCAGGCCCTAGATCAACACAGGGTTTTCTCCAGGCATCACGCTTGAACACTGCCCGAAAAAAAACAAGGCCTTCTGCTTTCGAAGCCACAACACACTGCACAATAATGCTGGAATAGTGCCGAAAGTACAAAGTACAAAGAAAATACCGCTCTATTACTACGTGCTCATGCGTGCTAGGAGACGGCAGCTCAGGAGCCTGAATTTCAAGCCGGTTTTCGGTACCTGCTCTTTGGTGTTAAGAACAGGACATGTCCATCAGATCCCCAGGTTCTCAGACTGGATTGAACATCACTCAAGTCACATATACGACGAGGAAACCTTTGCTCATATGCAGTGTTACCCGATGGACAGTGAGGAGGCATATCCTTTCTTTCCCCACACATGTAGAGTGTATACTTAGGTAAGCGCACTCAGAATAGTAGCCACAACTCGTGCACAAACTCTCCTGGAGGACAGCAGTAAGGCATTGGTAAAGAAGCTTGCCTTGCTTGGGTGCCATGACTTCTCCAAGCGTAAAAGGCTTCTGTCTTTCTTCATAGAAACATGTGCAAACAAGCCTTGAAGCACTCTACGATGTTTTTGAACACTCAGAGTACTATATTTCTGCAGGCATGCTGAGCTTTCCCAAGCATAGGCCCGACCCCGCGTCGTATGCAATCCCATATTGAGAACGGCAGAATTTTTCTAGTTAAGTTACCGCTCTGTAGTTGTGTTCAGGTTTCCATGAGACGTTTGGAAACTACGGTTTTTCTGGTCACCTGTGAGCGGACTGTGAGCGGGACCTCTATGTCACTTAGCGTAAAGGGTGAGAGGGGTGCAGGGTTTCCAAGCAAAACGCCCTGAGAGAAAGCAGCTGGTTTCCAAGCGGTGCCTCCAGCTTCCTTGTCAGAGGTTCTAACATCTGAAGGAAGCATTGGATCCCCACTTGAAGGCTCATCTGATGGTCAGTGTTTGTCTGAAATCTCTCTGAAAGTCCTTTGCCTTGGGCGCTGCATCATAAAACCTCCAGTGAGTATGTGTGCTACAGTGTTTCGAAACATAAACTCCAGGCCCACGATTAACACAGGGTTTCTCCAGGAACCACGCTTGAACACTACCCGCCAAACACCATGGCCTTCTGCTTTTCTGGACCCCTAGAGACTACACAGGAAAGCAAAAAGTGTGCCGAAAGTAAAGTACAAGGAAGTGCCACTGTATTACTACCTGCTTATGCGTGCTAGGAGACGGCAGCTCAGGAGCCTGAATGGCAAGACATTTTCAATACCAGCCCTTGAGTGTTGAGAACAGAACATGTCCAACAGATCCCCAGTTAATCAGACTGAGACGAACATCACTCAAGTCACAAAGAAGGCGATGAAACCCTTGCACAAATGCAAAAAGTGTTACCCGATGTCCAGTGAGGAGGTGCAAGTCCTTTCTTTCCCCACACATGTAGAGTGTAGACTTGGGTCAGCGTACTGAGAAATAGTAGTAGCATCTCGTGGACAGCTCTCTCCTGGAGGACAGCAGTAAGGCATTGGTAAAGAGATTGCCTTGCTTGGGTGCCATGACTTTCCAAGGGTAAAATATTTCTATATATCCTTCATAGAAACTTGTGCAAAGAGGTCTTTGAAACACTCTACGACGTTGTTGAACGCTGTAGAGTACTATATTTCTGCAGGCACGCTAAGCTTTCCCAAACATAGGACCAAACCCGCTTCGTATGCAAATCCATACTGAGAACGGTAGAGTTCCCTAGTTAGGATCCCACTCTGCTGTTTGTCTTTGAGTTACCATGAGACTTTAGAAACTACGGTTTTCTGGTCACTTGTGAGAAAACACCACAGAATGTGAGTGGTACCTCTATGTCCACTTAGCGTAAAGGGTGAGAGGGGTTCAGAGTTTCCAAGTGGAAACACACAGAGAGGAAGTGGCTCATTTCCAAGCGGTGCCCACACTTCCTTGTCAGAGCGATCTAACATCTGAAGTAAGCATTGGGATCCCCACAGGAAGTCTCCATCTGATGGGCAGTGTTTGTCTGAAATCTCTCTGAAAGGCCTTTGCCTTGGTCGCTGGATCATAAAACATCCAGTGAGTATGTATACAATGGTGCTTCGAGAAAACAAACTGCAGGCCCAGGATTAGCACAGGGTTTCTCCAGGAATCATGCTTGAACACTACCCGCCAATGTCGTGGACTTCTGCTTTTCTGGGCCACAAAAGACTACACAGGAAAGCTGGAACTGTGTTGATAGTACAAAATACTAAGAAAGTTTCACTCTATTACAATGTGCTCATGCCTGCTAGGAGATGGCAGCTCAGGATCCTGAATGTCAAGACAGTTTTGGTACCACCACTTTTGTGTTGAGAACAGGACATGTCCAAGCAGATCCCCATTTTCTCAGACTGAGACTAAACATCACTCAAGTCACAAAGAAGGTGACGAAACCCTTCCTCAAATGCAAAAAGTGTTACCCGATGTAGAGTGAGGAGCTGCAAGTCCTTTCCTCACAGAACATACAGTGTGTAGACTTAGGTCTGTGCACTCAGAAAGAGTAGCGCAACTCACAGACAGCTCTCCTGGAGGACAACAGTAAGGCATTGGTAAAGGAGCTTGCCTTACTTGGTGCCAAAACTTCTCCAAGGGTAAAAGTTTTCTATATTTCCTTCATAGCAACATGTGCAAAGAGGTCTTGAAACATTCTATGAAGTTGTTGAATGCTGCAGAGCACTATATTTCTGCAGGCATGCTGAGCTTTCCCAAGCAGAAGCCCGAACCCACTTTGTACGCAATTCCACACTGAGCACGACAGAGTTTCCCCTAGTTAAGTTCCCTCTCCGTAGTTGTCTTAGTGTTTCCATTGAATCTGGATACTACCTTTTGTGTCACTTGTGAGAACCACACCACAGACTGTAGCATTACCTCTATTTCACGTTGTGTAAAGGTTGAGGGGTGTGCAGGGTTTCCAAGTGGAAACGCACAGAGAGGAATCTACTCGTTTCCAAGCGGTGCCTCACACTTCATTGTCAGAGTGATCTAACATCTGAAGTAAGCATTATATCCCACCGGAAGGCTCCATCTGATGATCAGTGTTTATCTGAAATCTCTCTGAAAGTCCTTTGCCTTGGGTGTTGGATCATAAAACCTACAGTGAGTATGTATGCAACGGTGCTTCGAGAACTCAAAAGGCAGGCCCAGGATCAACACAGGGTTTCTCCAGGAATCACGCTTGAACACTGCCCGCCAAACGCCATGGCCTTCTGATTATCTGGGCCACAACAGACTACACAGAAAAGCGGGAACTGTGCCGAAAGTACAAAGTAGATAGAAAGTGCAGGTGTATTACTACCTGTTCATGCATGCTAGGAGACGGCAGCTCAGTGGCCTGCATGTCAAGACAGTTTTTGGTACCAGCTCTTTGGTGTTGAGAACAGGACATGTACAAGCAGATCCCCAGTTTCTCAGACTGAGACGGGACATCACTCAAGTCACAAACCAGGCAACGACGATACCCTTGCTCAAATGCAAAAAGTGTTAATCGATGTAGAGTGAAGAGATGCAAATCCTTTCCTTCAGCACACATGTAGAGTGTAGACTTAGGTCAGCACACTCAGAAATAGTAGCCGCAACTCGTGGACAGCTCTCCTGGAGGACAGAAGTAAATCATGGGTAAAGGAGCTTGCCTTGCTTGGGTGCCATGACTTCTCCAAGGGTAAAAGGTTTCTCTCTTTCCTTCATAGAAACATGTGCAAAGAGGTCTTGAAACACTCTACGACATTGTTGAAGCTGCAGAGTACTCTATTTCTGCAGGCACGCTGAGCTTTCCCAAGCATAGCTCTGAACCCGCTTCGTACACAATTGCATACTGAGAACGGTAGAGTTTCCCTAGTTAATTTCCCACTCTGTAGTTGTCTTTGGTTTCCCTGAGCTTGGAAAAATACGGTTTTCTGGTCACTTGTGAGAACTACACCACTGACTGTGAGTGGTACCCCCATGTCACTTAGCGTAAGGGTGAGAGGGTGCAGGATTTTTAAGCAGAAACGCACAGAGAAGAAGAAGTGGCTCGTTTCCAAGTGATGCCTCCACGCTTCCTTGTCAGAGTGATCTAACATCTGAAGGAAGCATTCATCCCCATCTGAAGGCTCCATCTAATCGTCTGTTTTGCCTGAAATCTCTGAATGACTTTGCCTTGTCCGCTGGATCCTAAAACATCCAGTGAGTATGTATGCAACGGTGCTTCGAGAACACAAACCATGGCCCATGATCAAAACAGGTTTTCTCCAGGAATCACTCTTGAACACTACCCGCCAAACGCCGTTGCATTCTCCCTTTCTGGTCCATAACAGACTACACAGGAAAGATGGAACTGTGACGAAAGTACAAAGTACAAAGGAAGTGTCGCTGTATTACTACCTGCTCATGCATGCTAGGAGACGGCAGCTCAGGAGCCTGAATGTCAAGACAGTTGAGTACCAGCTCTTTGGTGTTGAGAATGGGACATGTCCAAGCAGATCACCAGTTTCTCAGCCTGAGACTGAACATCACTCAGACAGAAAGAAGGCGACGAAACCCTTGCACAAATGCAAACAGTGTTACCCGATGAAGAGTGAGGAGGTGGAAGTCCTTTCTTTCCGCACACATGTAGACTGTAGACGTAGGTCACCACACTCAGAATTAGTAGCCGCAACTTGCGGACAGCTCTCCTGAGGACAGCAATCAGGCTTCGTCATGGAGCTTGCCTTGCTTGTTTGCCATGACTTCTCCAGGGTAAAAGTTTTCTATCTTTCTTTCATAGAAACATGTGCAAAGAGTTCTTGAAACACCCAAAGACGTTGATGAATGCTGCAGAGTATATAGTTCTGCAGGCATGCTGAGGTTCCCAAGCATAGACCCGAACCAGCGTCGTACGCAATTCCATAATGAGAACAGTAGAGTATCCCTAGTTATGTTCCAGTCTGCAGTTGTCTCCGGTCTCCATTAGACTTTGGAAACTCCATTTTCCTTGTCACTTGTGAGCAGTCTGTGACCGGTACCTCTATGTCACTTAGTAAAGGGTGAGAGGGATGCATGGTTTTCCAAGCAGAAACGCAAAGGGAGCGATCGGCTCGTTTCCAAGCGATGCCTCCATGCTTACTTGTCAGAGTGATCTAACATCTTAAGTGAGCATTGGATCCCACCTGAAAGCTCCATCTGATGGTCAGTGTTTGTCTGAAATCTCTCTGAAAGTCCTTTGCCTTGTCCGCTGGATCATAACCTCCAGTGAGTATATATGAAACGGTGCTTCGAGAACACAAACTGCAGTCCCAGGATCAACACAGGGTTTCTCCAGGAATCACGCTTGACACTGCCGCCACACGCCGTGGCCTTCTGCTTTTCTGGGCCACAACAGACTACACAGCAATACTGGAACTGTGCCGAAAGTAAAAACTACAAAGAAAGTACCTCTCTGTTTCCACGTGTTCATGCGTGCTAGGAGATGGCAATATCAATACAGTTTTGTTACCAGCTCTTTGGTGTTGAGAACAGGACATGTCCAACAGATCCCCAGTTTCTCAGACTGCGACGGAATATCACTCAAGTCACAAACAAGGCGACAAAACCCTTGCTCAAAAGCAAAAAGTGTTACCCGATGTAGAGTGAGGAGGTGCAAGTCCTTTCTTTCCGCATACATGTAGAGTGTAGACTTAGGTCAGCGCACTCAGAAATGGTAGCACAACTCACGGATAGCTCTCCTGGAGGACTCCAGTAAGGCATTCGTAAAGGAGCTTGCCTTGCTTACGTGCCACGACTTCTCCAACAGTAAAAGGTTTCTCTCTTTCCTTCATAGAAACATGAGCAAAGAGGTCTTGAAACACTCTACAACGTTGTGGAATGCTGCAGAGTACTATAATTCTGCAGCCACACTGAGCTTTCCCAAGCATAGGCCCCAATCCGCGTCATAGGCAATTCTATACTGAGAACGGCAGAGTTTCCCTAGATAGGTCCCACTCTGTAGTTGTCTTCCTGTTTCCATGAGACTTTGGAAACTATGGATTTCTGGTCACTTGTGAGAACATACCAGAGACTGTGAGCGGTACCTCTAGATTATTTAGCGTAAAGGGTTAAAGGGGTGCTGGGTTTCCAAACAGAAATGCACTGAGAGGAAGCGGCTCATTTGCAAGCGGCGCCTACACCCTTACTTGTCAGAGTGATCTAGCATCTCAAGTAAGCATTGGGATCCCCACCTGAAGGCTCCAGCTGATGGGCAGGGTTTGTCTGAAAATCTCTGAAAGACCTTTGCCTTGGTCGCTGGATCATAAACCCTCCAGTGAGTATGGATTCAATGGTGCTTCGAGAACAGAAACTGCAGGCCCAGGAACAACCAGGGTTTCTCAGGAATCACATATGAACTCTGCCCGCCAAAATGCCGTGGCATTCTGCTTTTCTGAGCCACAACAGACTACACTGGAAATCTGGAACTGTGCTGAAAGTACAAACTACAAGAAAGTGACTCTCTATAACTACCTGCTCATGCGTGCTAGGAGAAGGCGGCTCAGAAGCCTGAATGGCAAGCAGTTTTCGGTACCAGCTCTTTGCTGTTGAGAACAGGACATGTCGAAGCAGATCCCCAGTTTCTCAGACTGAGACTGAACATCACTCAAGTCATAAACAAGGCGACAAAACCCTTGTTCAAATCAAAATGTGTTATCCGATGTAGAGTGAGGAGGTGCAAGTCCTTTCTTTCCGCACACATGTAGAGTGTAGACTTAGGTCAGCGCACTGAGAAATAGAGCCGCAACTCACGCACAGCTCTCCTGGAGGACAGCAGTAAATCATTGGTAAAGAAGCTTGCCTTGCTTGGTGCCATGACTTCTAAAGTATAAAAGGTTTCTATCTTTCCTTCACAGAAACATATGCAAAGAGGTCTTTAAACACTAAACGTAGTTGTTGAACGTGTAGAGTACTATATTTCTGCAGGCATGCTGAGCTTTCAAGCATAGGCCCGAACCCGCTTCCTACGCAATTCCATCCTGAGAATGGCAGAGGTTCCCTAGATAAATTCCCACTCTGTAGTTGTTTCGGATTTCCATTGACTTGGAAACTATGGTTTTCTGGTCACTTGTGAGAACCACACCACAGACTGAGAATGGTACCTCTATGTCACTTAGTGTAAAGGTTGAGAGGGGTGCAGGATTTCCAAGTAGAAACGCACAGAGAGAGCAGCTCGTTTCCAAGCGATGCCTCCACGCTTACTTGTCAGAGTGATCTAACATCTCAAGTAAGCATTGGATCCCCCCTGAAGGCTCCATCTGATGGTCCGTGTTTTTCTGAAATCTCTCTGAAAACCCTTTGCCTTGTCCGCTGGATTATAAATCATCCAGTGAGTATGTATGCAACGGTGCTTCGAGAACACAGACTCCAGGCCCAGTATCAACACAGGGTTTCTCCAGGAATCACGCTTAAACACTGCATGCCAAAACGCTGTGGCCTTCTGCTTTCTGTGCCACAACAGACTACACAGGAAAAGTGGAACTGTGCCGAAAGTACAAACGACAAAGAAAGTGCCTCTCATTATCTACTTGTTCATGCGTGCTAGGAGACGGCACCTCAGAGCTGAATGTCAAGACAGTTTTCGGTACCAGCTCTTTGGTGTTGAGAACAGGATATGTCCAAGCAGATCCCCAGTTTCTCAGACTGAGACGGGACATCACTCAAGTCACAAACAAGGCAACGAAAGCCTTCCTCAAAATCAAAAAGTGTTATCCGATGTAGAGTGAGGAGGTACAAGTCCTTTCTTTCGCATACATGTAGAGTGTAGACTTAGGTCAGCACACTCAGAAATAGTAGCTGCAAACTCGCGACAGCTCTCCTGGAGGACAGCAGTAAGGCATTCATAAAGGAGGTTGCCTTGCTCAGGTGCCATGACTTCTCCAAGGGTAAAAGGTTTCTATCTTCCTTCATAAAAAACATGTACAAAGAGGTATTGAAACACTCTACGAAATTGTAGAACGCTGCAGAGTACTATATTTCTGCAGGCACGCTGAGCTTTCTCTAGAATAGGCCTGAACCCTTCGTACGCAAATCCATACTGAGAACGGCAGTTTCCCTAGTTAAATTCCAACTCGGTAGTTGTCTCGGGTTTCCATGAGACTATGGAAAGTATCATTTTCTGGTCACTTGTGAGAACCACACCACAGACTGTGAGCTGTACCTCGTCACTTCGCGTAATGGGTGAAAGGGGTGCAGGGTTTCCAAGCAGAAAACGCAGGGAGGAAGCGGCTGTTTCCACGCCTACTTGTCAGAGTGATCTAGGATGTGAAGAAAGCATTGGATCCCCACTGAAGGCTCCATTTGTTGGTGAGTGTTTGTCTGAAATGTCTCTGAAAGGCTTTGCCTTGTCCGCTGGATATAAAAAAACTTCCAGTGAGTTTGTATGCAACGGTGCTTCGAGAAGACAAAATCCAGGCCGAGGATCAACAAGGGTTTCTCCAGGAGTCAAGTTGGAACACTACCAGCCAAACGCCGTGGCCTTCTACATTTCTGGGCCACAACAGACTATACAGGAAAGCTAGAACAGTGCCGAACGTACAACGTACAAAGAAATGCCGCTCTATTACTACCTCCACATGCGTGCTAGGAGACGGCACTTCAGAAGCGTGAATGTCTAGACAGTTTTCTGTAGCAGCTCTTTGGTGTTGAGAACGGAACTATTCCAAGCAGATCCCCAGGTTCTCAGACTGAGATGGAAGATGTCTCAAGTCACACAAAAGGAGACGAAACCCTTGCTCATATGCAAAAAGTGTTACCCGATGTAGACTGAGGAGTGCAGGCTTTCCTTTCCGCACACATATAGTGTGTAGACTTAGGTTAGAGCACTCAGAAATAGTAGCCGCAAATCGTGCACAGCTCTCCTGGAGGACAGCAGTAAGGCACTCATAAAGGAGTCCGCCTTGCTTGGGTGCCATGACATCTCCCAGGGTAAAAGGTTTCTATCTTTCCTTCGTAGAAACATGTCCAAAGAGCTCTGAAACACTCTACGACATTGTTGAACGCTGCAGAGTACCATATCTCTGGAGGCACACTGAGATTTCCGAAGCATTGGTCCGAACCCGCTTCCTACTCAATTACATACTGAGAATGGCAGAGTTTCCCTAGTTAAGTTCCCACTCTGTAGTTCTCTTCCGGTTTCCATGAGACTTTGGAAAATACGGTTTTCTGGTCACTTGTGATACCCACAGCACAGACTGTGAGCGTAACACTATATCACTTAGCGTAAAGGAGTGGGAGGGTTGCAAGGTTTCCAGGCAGAAATGCAGAGAGAAGAATTGACTCCTTTCCAAGCCGTGCCTCCACGCTTGCTCCTCAGAGTGATCTAACATCTGAAGTAAGCATTGGATCCCCATCTAAAGTCTCCATCTGATGGCAGTGTTTGTCTGAAATCTCTCTGAAAGACCTTTGCCTTGGGCGTTGGATCATAAAACATCCAGTGAGTATGTATGCAATGGTGCTTCGAGAACACAAACTGCAGGCCCGGGATCAACACAGGGTTTCCCCAGGCATCACGCTAAACAATACTCGAAAAACTCCATGGCCTTCTGCTTTTCTAGGCCACAAAATCTACACAAAAAGCTAGAACTGTGCCGAAAGTACAAAGTACAAAGAAAGTGCCTCTGTATTACTACCTGCTCATGCGTGCCAGGAGACGGCAGCTCAGGTGCGTGAATGGCAAGACAGTTATCAGTACCAGGTATTTTTTTGAGAACAGGACATGTCCAAGCAGATCCCTAGCTTCTCAGACTGAGACTGAACATCACCCAATCACAAACAGGGCAACGAAATCCTTCTCTAATGCAAAAAGTGTTACCCTATGTAGAGTGAGGCGGTGCAAGTCCTTTCTTTCCGCACACATATAGTGTGTAGACTTAGGTCAGAGCACTCAGAAATAGTAGCCAGCAACTCGCAGACAGCTCTCCTGGAGGACAGCAGTAAGGCATTGGTAAAGGAGCTTCCTTGCTAGGGTGACAAGACTCTCAAGGCTAAAAGGTTTCTATCTTTCCTTCATAGAAACATGTGCAAAGAGGTTTTGAAACACTTACGACATTGTTGAATGCTGCAGAGTACTGTATTTCGGAGCAGTTGAGCTTTCCCAAGTCTAGGCCCGAACCCGCTTCGTACGTAATTCCATACTGAGAATGGCAGAGTTTCCCTAGTTAAGTTCCCACATTGTAGTTGTCTTCGTGTTTCCATGAGACTTTGGAAATACGGTTTTGCTGGTGACTTGTGAGAACCACACCACAGACAGTGAGCTGTACCCCTATGTCACTTAGAGTAAAGGGTGAGAGGGTAAGGGATTTCGAAGCAGAAACGCATAGAGAGGAAGCGGCTCATTCCAAGTGGTGCCTCCACGCTTACTTGTCGGTGGGATATACATCTGAAGTAAGCATTGGATCCCCACCTGAAAGGCTCCATCTGATGGCAGTGTTTGTCTGAAATCTCTCTGAAAGACCTCTGCCTTGGGCGCTGAATCATAAAACCTCCAGTGAGTTTGTATGCAATGGTGCTGCGAGTAAACAAACTTCAGGCCCAGGATCAAACAGGGATTCTCCAGGAATCATGCTTGAACAGTGGCGCCAAACGCCGTGGCCCTTCTGCTTTTCTGGGCCACAACAGACTACACAGGAAAGCTGGAACTGTGCCGAAAGTACAAAGTACAAAGAAAGTGCCGCTGTATTACTACCACCTCATGCGTGCTAGGAGACGGCATATAGGAGCCTGAATGCCAAGACAGTTTTCCGGTACCAGCCTTTGGTGTTGAGAACGAGACATGTCCAAGCAGATCCCAAGTTTCTCAGATTGAGACTGAACATCACTCAAGTCACAAAGAAAGCGACGAAACCCTTGCTCAAATGCAAAATTGTTACCTCGATGTAGAGTGAGGATGGGCAAGTCCTTTCTTTCCACACACTGTAGAGTGTAGACTTGGGTCAGCGCACTAAGAAATAGTAGCTGCAAATTGCGGACACCTCTCCTCGAGGAGAGCAGTAAGGCCTGGTAAAGGAGCTTGCCTTGCTTGGGTGCCATGACTTCTCCAAGGGTAAAAGGTGTGTATGTTTACTTCATAGAAACATGTGCAAAGAGGTCTTGAAACACTCTACGACGTTGTTGAACGCTGCAGAGTACTATATTTCTGCAGGCACACTGAGCTTTCTCAAGCATAGGCCCGAACCCGCTTCGTACGCAATCCCATACTGAGAATGGCAGAGTTTCCCTAGTTGGGTTTCCACTCTGTAGTTGTCTTCCATTTTCCATGAGACTTTGGAAACTACGGTTTGCTGGTCACTGGTGAGGACCACACCACAGACTGTGAGCGGTACCTCTATGTCACTTAGCGTAAAGGGTGAGAGGGGTGCAGGGTTTCCAAGCAGAAAATGCACAGAGAGGAAGCTGTTCGTTTCCAAGCTGTACCTCCACGCTTACTTGTCAGAGTGATCTAACATCTGAAGCAAGCATTGGATCCCCACGTGAAGGCTCCATCTGATGGTCACTGTTTGTCTGAAACCTATCTGAAAGACCTTTGCCTTCTCTGCTTTATCATAAAACAACAGTGATTATGTATACAGGGTGCTTCGAGAACACAAACGTCAGGCCCAGGATCAACACAGTGTTTCTCCAGGAATCATGCTTGAACACTGCCCGCCAAACGCCGTGGCCTTTTGCTTTTTCTGGGCCAAAACGACTACACAAATAAGGTGCAACTGTTCTGAAAGTATAAAGTAGAAGAAAGTGCCACTCTATTATTACCTGCTCATGCTTGCTAGGACATGGAGCTCAGGAGGACGGAATGTCAAGACAGTTTCGGTACCAGCTCTTTGGTATTCAGAACACGACATGTCCAAGCAGATACCTATTTTCTCACACTGAGACAGAACATTACTCAAGTCACAAACAAGGCGACGAAACCCTTGCTGAAATGCAAAAAAGTGTTTACCCGATGTAGAGTTAGGAGGTGCAAGTCCTTTCTTTCTGCACACATGTAGAGTGTAGACTTATGTCACAGTATTTAACATAGAGGAGATTGGAGATCAGCGTTATGTAGCTTGCCTGGATTCATCGAACATCTGTACGAAGGTATGTGATTGCTGTTAGCCTACGGTGTGCATACTGAAATTTCCTACGAAGAGGGATGCCCTCACCTTGGAGACACTGTGAACACAATACGGGGCTCAAGACTATCGTAAACTGGACCATGGGGAAATTCTCTTTAGAGAACTATGTTCCTGGCACAAAGCATCTCCTTAGTACCACTGAGAAATCTCATGCAAGAACATCTTCTCGTAGCTTCACCAAGAGCACCTTTTCTATGCACATCGTACAAGGTTTTCTGTACAGAATTGAGAGAAGTAGCTGGATATTCTCACAGTGTCCAAGGTGAATGTGAAGGGAAAGTGTCCTGGGGACGGTGTGGCTGTCGATTTAGTCCTCAATGAGGCACTCCATTAATCAAGAGTCATATGTCTTGGAAACTCATTGGACTGGGAGTCGGCGTTCGAAGATGTATCCAAACAGGCTCTACACACAGCTACAACATTCCTGGTTCTTCCTTACATGCCCTTATGCCATACCAGGATGAGAGATGACTCTGAGGATCAGGGCTTTCAGGCCTTCACTCTGAATTCACCCACTTACATTCTGCAAGCTTCTGTTTCCAAACGCAGCGCCTATGGCAACTAACAGTTTCTCCTCCAGTTTGCACAGCGTACTGCGCTTAGAGGAGATTGGAGATCAGCGTTATGTCGCCTGCCTGGACTCATCGAAACATCTGGTACGAAAGAATGCGATCGGTGATAGCCCACTGTGTGCACATTGGAATTTCGTACAAAGGGGATGCCCTCACCTTGGAGAAACTGCGAACACCACACAGGGTTGCACGGCTGTCGTAAACAGGACTGTGGGCAAATTCTCTTTAGAGAATCTAGGCTCCTGCCACAAAGCATCTCCTTCATACAGCTAGAAATCCATCCGAGATTGGCTTCTCTGCAGCTTCAGCAAGTGCACATCGTGCGAGGTTTTCTGTTCAGAATTGACAGAAGCGCCTGGATCTTCCCTGTGGTGTCGAAGGCGAATGTGAAGAGAATGTGTCCTGGGGACGCTGTGGCTGTCGAATTATTCCTCAATGAGGCTATCCATAAATCAAGAGACATATGACTTGGAACCTCATTGGACTGGGAAGCGGCTTTCGAACATGTATCCAAACAGGCTCTGACACACTGCTAAAATATTCCTCCTTCTTCCTTACATGCCCTTATGCCAGACCAGGACGAGAGATGACTCTGATAGGTCAGGGCTTCAGGTCTTTACTCTGATTTCAGCCACTTACTTTCTGCAACCTTCAGTTGCCAAACGCAGAGCATGGCAAACTGACGGTTACTCCTCCGGTTTGCACAGCGTATTTCGCTTAGAGGAGATTGGAGATCAGCGTTATGTGCTTGCCTGGATTCACCGAACATCTGCTACGATGGAATGTGTGATCGGTGATAGCCCACTGTGTGCACACTGGAATTTTGTACGAAGCTGGATGCCCTCACTTGGAGACATTGCGAACACCACACAGGGTTTTACGGCTGTTAACAGGACTGGGGCAAATTCTCTTTAGAGATCTAGGCTCCTGCACAAAGCATCTCCTTTACACCACTTAGAAATCCATCCGAGATGGCTTCTCTGCAGCTTCAGCAAGTGCACCTTTTCTATGCACATCGTGTTGAGGTTTCTGTCAGAATTGAGAGAAGCGCCTGGATCTTCCCTATGGTGTCCAAGGTGATTGTGAAGAGAATGTGTCCTGGGGACGCTGTGACTGTCGAATTATTCCTCAATGAAGCGCTCCGTATATCAAGAGTCATTTTGTCTTGGACCTCATTGGACTGGGAAGGCGGCTTTCGAAGATGTATCCGAACAGGGTCTGACACAATGCTAAAAATATTCCTGCTTCTTCCTTACATTGCCCTTATGCCAGACCTGGACGAGAGATGACTTTGATCATTCAGGGCTTCAGGCCTTAACTCGGAAACTCAGCCACTTACATTCTGCAAGCTTCTGTTTCTAAATGCAGAGCATATGGCAGCTGACAGTTTTTCCTCCAGTTTGCACAGCGTATTCGCTTTAGAGGAGATTGGAGATCAGCTTTACGTAGCTTACCTGGATTCATCGAACGTCTGCTACGAAGGAATGCGATCTGTGATGGCCCACTGTTCGCACAGGAATTTCCTACGAAGCGGGATGCCCTCACCTTGGAGACACTGCGAACACTGGACTGGGAAGCGGCTTTTCGAAGATGTATCCGAACAGGCTCTGACACACTGCTAAAACATTCCTGCTTCTGCCTTACATGCCCTTATGCCAGACCAGGACGAGAGATGGCTCTGAGGGTTACGCCTTCAGGTCTTAACTCTGAATTCAGCCACTTACATTCTGCAAGCTTCTGTTTCCAAACGCAGCGCATTATGGCAACTGACTCCTCCGGTCTGCACAGCGTATTGCGCTTAGAGGAGATTAGAGATCAGCGTTATGTCGCTTGCCTGGATTCATCGAACATCTGCTACGAAGGAATGCGATCTGTGATAGCCCACTGTGTGCACACTGGAATTTCGTACGAAGCAGGATGCCCTCACCTTGGAGGACACTGGAACACCACACAGGCTTCATGGCTGTCGTAAACAGGACTTTAGGCAAATTCTCTTTAGAGATCTATGCTCCTGCACAAAGCATCTCCTTCGTACAGCTAGAAATCCATCCGAGATTGGCTTCTCTGCAGCATTAGCAAGTGCACCTCGTGCGGGTTTTCTGTTCAGAATGACCAGAAGCGCCTGGATCTTCCCTGTGGTGTCCAAGGCGAATTTGAAGAGAATGTGTCCGGTCTGCACAGCGTATTTCATTAGATGAGATTGTATATCAGCGTTATGTAGCTTCACAGATTCATCGAACATCTACTACGAGGAATGCTATTGGTGATAGCTGATTGTGTGCAACTGGTATTTCGTGTGATGCGGGATGCCTCACCTTGGACTCACTGCGAACACGATACAGGGCTCACGGTTGTTGAAAACAGTAGCACATGGATTTTCACCACTGCTGTGCTTTTGCCAGTGTACTGGACTGAAAGCACTGTCAAAGTTAGAGATAGATCACATTGCAGGTCAGAGAAACGGTTCCTGTTGACATGCGTTTGGGAAGCCAGAAGTGCCGTTAAGAGCACAAAGCTACAGTCAGGTGACAAGTTTCAGTATCTATTAATCCATTGAGTTTTATTTTTCCTGTACAAAAGTATTCATTATATTTCCCTGATATATCTTTGGCATTATGTCTTGTAATGCAGTCCTCCATTTCAAGAATATCTGAGAGTTTAAATTGAGTGTCAATATTCCAGACAGATCTCTATCAGATGATGCTAAATACAGTTCTTGAAACATGATAGGAAAGTACACAAAATTACCTCTGCTCTACTACATGTATAATCTATAAAAATGCAAGCTTAAACTCAAAAGTTAATATTCCATATCATACTCTGGATTGTGACACATTTAATCATCTGAAAGACAAGCAGATTTTAAATAAATTTCTAATGTTACTAGAATTGTGATCAGACTTTGAAACATATGCAGTGCCAGTGAATTTAGGAAAGAAAGTATGATTTTTGGGCTTTCACCGAATAAACTATTTTTTCCTAATGTCTCATGTCCAATGGCTTAAAACCCTAAAAAAAGCCCTCAAACTTTTTACTTGTAAGGAAATTTTCAGATAGGTGAGTCAACTTTTCATTTACTTTTAAAGGCATGAACTTTCCTCATTCTCTCTCTATATATAAGCTTGAAAAAAAATAGTCCTGTTTCTATTTTAAACAATAAAAAATTAAGGCATTCTTAATTAAATTAACATTCAAAACTAACAAGTATAAATTGAATTACTACTATATGGCATCTGCTTAGGTGAAATTTGAATTCTAGGAGAGAAAATTGGCACACACAAATATGATAACAGTTATAATGTGTTTAAGTACCCAAATAGAACTACACATTTGGATTTCAGTTATAGGGTCATAGCCCAGAAAGTTAATAACCCTCAGGCACCTATGCATATTTCACTTTGTTCAAGGTACAAACTTATACGAGGTCAGATGGCATGGTATCGTGAAGAAAACCATGGTTAGTGAGATCTCCTAAGAGATGCTACTCTTTTGAAACAATGTTTGTTGTTTGTATGGGTGTCCCATAGTTGGCAGAGGAGGATCACAGTTTATATTTTTATGAGACCTCAATTCAGACGGTACTTGTTTTTATCCTCCATTATGTAGAGCAACTAGGAAGAAAATTCTCACAATATTGCACTAGCTTCTAGTGACATAGACCCACAAAATCTGTGATACATAAGTGGTGCTTTGGATTACAAAATAAGTAATCCCAACTCTTTTGAAGGTTGAAAATGTAACTTCTCAAATATAGTATTATTTTTAGGACACTGGTGTTTCCCCATGCCGTTATTTTCCTAAGGTAAATAAAATACAGGGACTATGAGGAATGGTTTAAGATATACAGAGGCTCCTAGTTCTAAAGCAATATTTGCATATTTAGAAGACAACAGTGGCCAGAGTTAATAAAATCCAGCATCCTATGGAGAATTAAGGCAGATCTGGGCCTGAATGCAAGTTGATTTGATCCCAGACCAGTGTTCCTCCACCTGAGAGGCATAGAGCATAGTCTCCAGGCCAGAGTCCACGACTGTGAATCCTGGCCTCACCTTGGGCAGGTTACCTGTCGTTTCTCTGACTCAGTGTTCTCATCTGTAACTTGAGGAATAATCATAGTAGCTACGTCATGGATTTTTGAGGAGAATACATGAGTTAATTTTCTGAGAATTATTTTAGAGAAACCTAGTACAGCATTATTGAAGCTTAGTGTTGGATCCCCCAAAATATGCCAAAGTGGCATATGATATTTCAAATTAAAATTATGCAAAAAAGCAGCCAGTGCAAAAAATGGTGCTCTGATCCCCCTATGTCCCTCTGAAAGCAGAAATAAACATCCCATATGAAAGGTAACTTCCCTGTACTAAAAGGAAAGAGAATACCTTGTACTAATTGACTACCCCAAACCCAAACTCTACTTATTCCTTAGTAATTGAGGACACAACCCCAAATTTCTTTGTCCTGTCAAATCCTCATCGATATTATGGTTTCATCCTCGAAAAAGTACAAAAGCTGCCTGCTTTGGTCATTTCCTTAGGCCCTATATCTATGGGATGTCCTCATGTACATATGGAATCAAATTTGTATTTCTTCTGTTAATTTCTTTCATGTCAATTTAATTTTAGACCAGCAAGAAGAACCTGAAAGGGTAGAGGAAAAATTCAACCTCTCCAACACTATAAGCATGAGGTAAGAGTTTGCTATCGTACCATTTTTGACATGAGCCAGGCGTGAACCTGGCCTAGTAAAAGATGCTACACTGAGGAAACATATGAATGTGCTGCAATTATTTTCCTTCCATCTGTGTCACATCGTCAGGCCAGGGCTGGGGACTAGGAGCTCTCAGAAGCCATAATCTCTATCAAGAAGCAAGTTTTATTGCTCTCTGCCTTGTTAACCTTGCATGTTTCTATACTTTTGCCACTAAGGAAATTTGCATACTGTAACAGTGGCAGCACTCTCCTCAAACCTCTTGTCCCCATTTCATGCTTATTTAGGAAATGTAATTAAAACTGGAGATTTGTGAGTGAGAACTCTCCCTTTCTTGATGTTATTTCAAAATATGATTTGCTCATCCACAAATTTAAATATGTCTTCTTTAATATATCAAGAAAGCAACATTAAAGCCTTCTTGACATCCAGGAGACATTAAATCAACATTTTAATTCAATTTTTATGACACTGAGTTTTTCATATCTGCAACAAGTGAAAGGAGAGATTAATCCTTATTGCATGAACTACTGGAAAATTATCAGAGATTTCAAAAATTAATCTTGATCATGTTTTTCCTCTCCTTAAATTTGCATTAAATTAGGCTAATGGTTGCAGTTAAAAATGACATGTAATAAACTGCAAATGTTGGTTAAGAAATTGAAAAGTGTTTTTAAAACCAGATCTGACTTGTTACCTGAATAGGGAATCATAAATCACATAGGGCATCTCAATTTGAATACGATTTAGTTGTCTTAATAATTATTTCCTAATTTTTCATAGAACCTTAGTATGTTCTGTTTATTTTGTGCCAACATTCAACTTCTGCTAAGATTTCCAATCCTCCCTTCTCATGAGAAATGACAAATGGTATAGATATTACAAGAAAAGGCCTTGAACTTAGGTAAGTCTCACTTTGAATTCGTTTTTTGTAACAATACCATTAGGAATAATTGCACCTATCTTGTAATTAGATTTTATCTATTTGTTTGTTTTGTTTGTATATTTATTAAAATAAATTCTGTAGGCTAAAGTAAGTAAATAAGTTTTTACAGTTCTCAAATGAATAAAGACAAATAAATGGCAATTATTGCTATTAATAAGGAATATATATTGATTAATAATTCTCAAAGGCCCGAGAGGAACAAAAAAGCTAATGCTTAAAGGTTAAGTTTAATCATCTTTATCTCACACAGAAAGTATGAGTAATCTTTCAAATATACATGACTTTTCAGTTTTGTTTATGTTGGCCAAAGAGTTGCTTTCAAAAATTCTTTCTACGTTCTGGACACTGTTTCTGTCTGTGTGAAAATGTATGTTGTAAATATTTGCTTTAGCTTATTGCTTGTCCTTTAGTCATTTAAAGCATCTTTGTCACAGGTCTATTATTCTGATGTAACCAAATCTATCAATCATTTTTTTATTTGAATAAGAGACTTCAGTTACTATTATTCAAGTAATGGCCTGCCTCTGAAGAAGGAAATCAAAATCTTCTGGGGAATTATGACACATACTCCTTGCAGGCTGAGAAGTGGAGATATGGCCCCAAACTGAGTATCACTGCCAAACTGTTGCAACTGATACTGTTATTACTGATGATGATTTGGGGAATAAATGTTACAAAGCACAGTTATACAATCAAGAAATATAAAGACAGTTACACAAATCTTTGCTTCTGAATGTGATTATGAGATTCACATTCAAATCAAATGAGAAAAAAAAATGGATACCATTGAAGAATAACAGCTTTGAAAATTACAGTTTTCATGTTCTAACAGTACTGATGATGTTCCTCCCCATGGTTGGAATTTTTTCTTCAACTGTGCTAAAATATACAACACATAAAAGTTACCATTTTAACCATTTAAAATGTCCAATTCAGTTACATTAGGTACATGCACCTGTTCTGAAACCATCACCACCACTTATATTAGTACTTTTTCATCTTCTGAAATTGAAACTCTGTGACCATTAAGGAATAACTCCTCAATCCACCCTCCTCATAGCCCCTAGTAACCACCATTCTATTTTCTGTCTCTATGAATTAAACTACTCTAGGTCCCTCAAACTACATAATATTGGTCCCATGTCTGGCTTATTTCACTTAGCAGACAGTTTTTTAAAGACTGAATACTGTTCCATTGTAAGTATGTACCACATTTTGTTCATCCATTCATCCATTTTGTTCAACCATTGTTAATAGTTGTTTCCACATTATAAGTTTTGTGAATAATAATGCCATTAGTATTGATATATAAACACTTGTTCAAGCCCCTGCTTTTAATTCTTTTGGATATATACTAAGAGCTATACTTTTAGCTGATATTAATTCTTCTATTAAAGGCCGAAGAGAGAAATTACCATTTAATTTTTTCTCCCTATTTTGCAATTAAAATGACTGATTGCTTGTGACCAATGAAAATCAATTTGGTGGATCTAGTTGTAAGTTATGAGCCTGAACCCATAGTAAATAGAGGAGATATTCCCAAATTATTCTTTTATTCTGTGACCTTTTATTCACTGAAATTTCAGTCTCATCTTTCTTGGTCAATTCTGTATGTTTTCTTTTCTATTTCCTACAAATAACACCATTTTTATTTAATATTTATGAATATGGATTTCATGATGCACTAAAAAATTAACGTGCATGTAATTTAAACAAATATTATACAGCATGTCATATAAAAGCCTCTTTAAGCACCCTGGCTTCTCCCTTACTTTTTAAATCATCTTTTCATCAAGCACCAGAACTTTGTTGCCTCTGATTCAGGTGTCGTTTCAATAAAATTTTTGCTGCTCTAAGTATGAGTTGAGAATTATTTAACTCACTTTTGCCCTGATTAAGTTTGGAATGGTGGAAGATTCCAGGCCTCAGGCTAAAAGCAGCACTTGATAATGTTCACCATTGAAAGATTTATTTACTCCCCATCCCCTCCCAAGGTACCTACATTTTATCACTGTTCCACAAACACACTCTGCACTTTGTTTCATCTGGGTTTTGGTTCACAGTGTCTCCTCTGCTTAGACAATCATCCTCATTTAAGAGTCACTGAGGCTATTATGCTGAATGAAATACGTCAGACAGAGAAAGATAAATACCATATGATTGATTTATATACAGAATCTAAGGAACAAAAGGAGCAAACTAATTGAAAACAGACTCATAAATATAGAGGAAAATCTGGTGATGGCCGAAGGGGAAGGGTTTGGGGGATCTGGGAAAAAGCGACGAAGTCTTGAAGAAGCACAAATTATTATTTGATAGATGGTCATGGGGTTGGGGAGCATGGCATAGCGAATGTAGTCAGGAGTAATGTAATAGCTATGTGTAGAGCCAGAGGGAAGGTAGAGTAATTGGGGAGATCATTTCATAAACAATATAAATGTCTAACCAATGTCCTGTTTACTTGAAACTAATAATAAAATAAACTACTAAAAAAAAAAACAAGATTCACGGAGGAATTCTAACCACCTTTCAGTGTAACACAAATCCTTCAGCCTCTAGAAATCATTTATGATTCCATGTTGGCAATTTGTACTTTTCTTATTGAATTATTTATTATAGCAAATACTTGCTCCAATGTGGTGCTAAAATTTCTCTCTTATTTCTCTCTCTCTCTCTCTCTCTCTCCAACTTATGTGAGTGCTACAGTGCATGAAATTGGTTTCCTGAAAAACACCCATCTCCTTACCCTGAATAATCAACTGATAGATTGAGAGAGAAATGTCCTGGAGGATTCTCACCAGTCCTGGAGAAACACTCAATCCCATTGTGTTTATTTATCACAAGAAATCCAGGTGTTCACTCTAAGACATCTCTCGCCACCCAGATACTTCTTCCCATGTAGCTCTTCAAAACATCCTCATACGACTCAGTTTTCCACCTCACCTTTACCTCCAGCACAAAACTTGCCCCAGGATCTTCTGAAATTTACAGTCCATCATTGGCAATATCTCCTAAATATTCAACCTTACCTATCCATATTACTTTCTGATTCTTCCCACCCTGTACCTCTCCCTAACACAAGACACTGCTATCTCAAACAGTTGCTCCTGTACTTTACATAGTCAGATCCTGGTTAGGGATGGATAGACAGCAGGTATATTTCTGTCTCTGAATCGCTTCTAGGATATTATTCCATCTCCTTTGCCACCTTTCCCCACTCCTCTGAAGTAAACACCATCATCTGAATTTATCACCCACTAAAGTCTCTTGCTATAGTCACCTACGATCCCCTTAATGACCTTGATTAATGGCATAATTTAGCATTTGGCTTATTGGTGTTTTTCTCACTGCAATATACTTTTATTATCATAAGTGATCATGTAAAAAGCCAACAAGGGCATTCTATTCACAGCAGTAGGTGACAGTTGATCACTCCCTTCCATTATTAATTTTGATCTTTACATGGTAGATGAATTCTACATTTTCCTAGTATTCCTGCTACCTCATGAAAGTGCATTCTCAGTATCCTTCGATGAATCTCTTTTCTGACCTCTAAGTGTTGAGTAACCAGGAAACAGTCATTGGATTTTTCTATCTGCACTCATTTTCTAGGTGACTTCATTCTGAACCCATGATTTCTTTCCTGAACCTAGATCAGCACCTGTGACTGTCATGCCAAGAACTATACTTGCATATTGAAAAAGCTTCACAGACATAAAATCTCCAAAAATAAACTCTTGATTTTCTGCCACCACCATACCTGGGAGGAGAAATGTTCAGTACAAAAAAAACCTCAAGAGTCATTTTTTATTTTCTCTAATATACCACATATAATCTATCAGCAAAATCCTTTTGGCTGTCTTTTGACTCCCTTATCACCAATTTCCTTGCCTTCAACCAGGGTTCAAGCCGCTATCAAATCTTATCTGGAAAGTAATGGATTATGCTCTGTTTCTACTCCTGTCTAACAACATTTACTCACCCCAACTTCCAATCCTGCACCAATTTGTCTAATCCTTTGAGACTGGATCATGTTACTCCTCTGGACATAATCATTCAACACATTTCTTTCTAAAAATTTTAGAATAAATTTCATATCGTAGTCATGGACTACAGTTCCAATCTCATTTCCAACCAGTCTTTCAGTCACACTGACCACCAAGCTCCCTCTAGCTTCAGGGACTTTATACTGGAATGCTTGAAATGATCCATAACCTAGTAATCCACAAGTCTTTCTCTTGATCACATGAATTTGTACTAAATAGCCACTGTTTTCCTTGATATACTATTTGTGTATTTCCATAGTTTGTATTAGTAGGTGGTAATGTTTGTTTGTTTTGATTGTTATGTTCAACTTCTAGAACAGTGCACACTTCAAGTACCCAATAATATTCACTGATTAAATAAATGAACTGAATCTATTAATACTTAATGGAACTAAAATATAAAATAAGATAAAACTCATCTCCAAAGGAGTATTACTTATAAATTATAATGTGAGACACATATATTTTATATATAATGTGATTGATTTAAATTTGTGGACCATTTTAGTTATAACTGGTCATTCAGATCAGAAAATCAGTATTTTGGCACTGTGGAAGAGCTATTTTGCACACACTACAATAAGCTATTTTTGCAAGCTTTATTTGCTCAGTTGAATTTTTCTCTTTTAGGTGTTGAGGTGAAAAAAACTACCTGTAAGAGAAGCCCTGGTAATAGGGAAAGAGAGTCAAATGTTCAAGTGCAAAAGTATAGGCAATCAATAGTGGTTTTGCTCATGGAAATTTAGATTTTATGTATGTATGTTAATAGCTATTTTTATAAAAATATTGGAATACTTTAGAATATAACTGTAACAGAGAATCTAAATGTTTTAATTTCTAACTTTTTATCCAAATACAAGTAATACTTATAAATTTATTTCTTAGTAATAAAACTATTGCAACTTTAAAATTCTTAAACTTAGTTCATAATAACAAGCAAAAAATGGAAAATTAGCAACTTTAGTCTTGGAATGTTTTTTTTTAATTCTGTTGATTTGCAATTTTTTTCTGATATATCTAAGTTTTTAAAATTTTTAGTAAAGTACTAAAATCATAGTGTTGCATTTGAATTTTAAATATATATTGCAGAAAAAATAATTTGAGAACTTATTCCATTTTTTCTTCCATTAGAAAATGCAACTTTATATTTGCCACTAGAAACTCCATTGTGAGAGTCTTTGGAGTTACCCTGAATGAAACCTATTAGAAGCATACCAATCTATGAGGAAAACACACATTTTAAATCTTTCTTCAGTATAACACATCATATAATTTGTTCTTATTTTCATAGTAAAAATAAAGCCCAGAAATTTGCTTAGTAGTCACCTCATAATTAATCTGCATTTAGTTTGGCTAAGTAAAATCACATATCTCCAAGTTTATGATTTGGTTTAAACAGAAATACATACTCAGTTAAACTGCACAATTATAGTTATATTTTATCTACAAATTTTTTAGCCCTTCACTATCACTTTATTTTAGTATCTTAATAAACTTGCTCATGCCTTAACTCTTAGTACAGAAGAAAAACATTCTCGCATCTTCACAAATATCTCCAATGTAGAATTTTTTCTGAAACACTGGAGGATGATCATCTTCATCCTGAATCTCAATATAATAATTTTGCTGTATTATCTAGAGGATAAGAAATTATATATATAATATATAATAATAATATATAATATATAATATATGATATATGATATATTGATATTTATATGAATATATAATTAATATATATATTAAATATATAATATAAAATATATTCATATATAATATATATTTATATATAATATATATTTATATATAATATATATAATATATAATATAAATAATATATAATATTATATATATATTTATGCTAAAAATGCACTGGAGGGAATACTTATTGTACCTTATTTTTTCTGAAACAATGGAAATCACTTAAATGAAAAAAAAGTCATTCCTAAATGACATGTCTAATACTACAAAATCCACAGAGGACACTAAATATGATGCTTCTGGCACACTAACATTAAGCTGTTGCTATTTCTTTTCATTACAATGCCCTGGTAATTCATCTTATTTGAATTAATAGGCACTAAAAGTATTGTACTCTAATAATTTTAATGATACAACTCAACCGTTAATGTTTACAAACTTTGTACACATTACCAAGTACACAAGTGACACAAATATATAAATACCTTATGAAGTAATAGAAACAGCCATAAAAATATATATTTTATTTATCTTTAAAATTACATTTATTGGGGTGACATTGGTTGATAAGGTTATATAGGTTTCAAGTGTACAATTCGATCATACATTATCCATATATTGCATGTGTGTTTACCACCCAAAGTCAAATCTTCCATCACCATATATTTGAGCCCCTTTACCCTTTTCTACTATGCCCCTTTCCTTCTAGTAACCTCTAAACTGTTGTCTGTGACTATTCAGTTTTGTTTGTTTGTCTTGTCTTTTTTTTACTTTCAGTTTTACAACCCACAAGTGTGAAATAATATGACTCTCAACTTTTTCTGTCTGGCTATATCGCTTAGCATGATTATCTCAATGTCCATCCATGTTTTTGCAAATGCAGTATTTCACTTTCTTATGGATGAGTAACATTTCATTGTATATATGTACTGTATCTTCTTTAGCCCAATCATCTATCGAAGGACATTTCAGTTGTTTTCAAGTCTTGGGCTACCCTGAATAATAAAGAAATTAGATATATGCCCTTTATAACCTCCTGAGAGAGTACAGTAAAATAATCATTTAAAATATCAATTTAACAGTTATGAAAAAATCTCTAAAGTTAACATACATAGAAACATCTTGGTAAATATTTACGCCATGTTTTGTCAATGTTGTAAATTTCCTATAAATAATTTATCCAATTTTAACCATTGAACTTAAGTTTTTCAAGCTTTTCATAATATATTCATCTAGCAACAACATTATTACAATATTAGATATCTTGCTTCCATATCAAACATGTTTAAGTCCATATTTGCTATGAGACTAATACAGAATTAAATCAAATTTAATGTAATGCTTTAAAGATACCATGGAATTAAAATTATGATAGTATTTCCATGTCATAAATTATGAAAGCAAGTACAATTATGGAGAGATAATTATTGTATGTACTTAAATATCTATCTCAATTCTTTGTAAATATTTTTTATCTGCCAGGTTTGGGCATCTTTAACTTGATATGCATAATAACATTGATAATAATAAATATATACATATAACTTAATGTACTTATCTCAGCTTTTAAAAATCCGTTGCTCTTCTCGTCTTTAACTTCTTTTTGATATGGATTGTGTGTTTAGATTTTCTCTTGATTAAAAAAATTTGACTAAATGTTTTAATTTGTATGATTAAATTTTATTAGAATTGAATCATTAAAATCTCTTGCTTAACCGTGTGTAGAAAAAAAATGTCCCTTTTATTTGCACTGAATTTACCTTTATCCCTTTAGAATGTCCTCTAGTTGTCGGCGTGTCAGATTTGGTCACAAAACAACTAAAGAACATCTTAAAGACACACAGTACCTAATGTAGAAAGTTAACGTCTCACATGGATGAACCTGCACCAAAATAAGACAAAGAAAAGTAAATTCTGTATGACCTCACTTATAGGCAATAAAGTAATGTAAGCAAAACTATTGAGCCAGATCCTAGGTCAAATACCAGTAATTATCCATATATGCTGTGTGACCTTACACAGGTAGCTTACCCATTCTGAGCTAAAGTTTCTCATCAATAACCTAGTAATCATATATAACTAACTAGATTAAATGAGCAAATACATGGGAGGCATTAAATCATTGTAGCTTCACTATTTTAATATGACTCAGAGCTTACTGACTCTCAAGGTGGAGAGAAAGTATTAGTAATTCATTATTTTATCATCATCACCATAATCCATTATTATTTATTATCAGAAAGAGGAAGAAATAATATTAATGCCATGGAATTAAATAAAAAAAAGATCCAGTCCAAGGAGTGAGTTATAAAAGGAAAAAATTGTTTTTCACATGGGGTATTAGATAGAGAATATCAAATAATGTAGTAGAAAATATGTATTTTTTACTATAATTAGAATAATTTAAATATAAATAAACACTATTAGAAAACACAACAAAAGTGCCTTATTAAATATCCATGCATTTGTTTACATGGCAAGACTACAACGAAATGAAATAATAGAAATAAAATAAATAAAATCAAACTCATTTAGAAAGTGAACAGTCTTTGAAAAAACAGACACACTATAAAACTACTTGATGTAAAAATATTCTGACATTAAGAATCATTTTATCTATATAATGCAGAACCTTGGCTGAGACAAATAATGTTCAAATAAACCACTAAATCAAGTGTGTATTTTGAATTATAATTAAAATAAAATAAATAATTTTTAAGCCCAAAGCTGTTTAGTTTACACAGAAGATAGCAATGATTGATAAATTTGGTAAAATATATAAGTAAACAAAAAAATTTCAAACCAATAGCAACAAAAGATTGGATCTTAGATATGCAGTTTACTAAGCCCTTGAAAATGTACATTGACTTTTAGTGACTCCTAATCACATAGGCAGTCTTGAATTGTCATACATATCCTACAACCACCCCTCCACAACACACACACACACACGCACACAATCAGAAAGAAATATTATGGCTTTCTTTCCAGGAACTATAAAGTAATTAAGCTGAAATGAGATCATAAAGGAGAGGCCCTGTCCAAAAAGATTAGTGTCCTGGTTCCTGACACAGAGCTTTCTTAAAACTCTTTGTAAATCAGGGTGATAGTAGAACATTTTGTTCTAATGTTTAGTCTGTGACCCCAGTCCTAAAGCATAGCTCCTAAGACCTTTCTAATTTCCTAGTGATAGAACATCTAATACAGAGCTCCTAAATCCCAGAAAATTTCCTGGTGATAGGAATATCTTTCATACTAATGAGGTGACCCCTTGGTGGGATTCAGGATGGGTATAAGTCACAGAAAGAATAAGTCATGATTTAGAAGCTTCTAAACCTTCATTTCTATACCCCACTCTCCGGAGAGAGGAAATAGCTGAAAATGGACTTATATCATTGACCATGCCTACGTGCTGAAGCCTCCATAGAAATCTCTAAAACTATGAAATTTGGAGAGCTTCCAAGTTGGGTGAAAACATCCACCTACCAAGAGGATGGTGCACCTGAACTCTATGGAAACAGAAGCTCTTGAACTGGGATGCTTCCAGTCTTACCCGATGTATCTTTCATCTGGCTGTTCATTCTGTATCCTTTATTATATCCGTTAGTGCACAATAAACTAGTAAATGCAAGTAATGAATT
>PUFA01002380.1:0-27873 GCA_003508835.1 Eonycteris spelaea | reverse complement strand
ACAAGTATCAACTATCTCATCCCCTCCAATCATCCAATCAGTATAACCCTCGACCCAATTTTCTTAGTTTCCATCAGTACTGATTTGTCCCTAAATAACCTGTATTCCTGAGACACCTGGAGAGCCAAGGTCTTTGAGTGATAGTTTGACTGTGGCTCCAGGGCTTGTAACTCTCTAATAAACTTTACTTTCTTTGCTGCAAAACCGGCATGGATCTCTACTTCAGCTTAGATGCACACAGGAAGATGGACCTCTTTTATGTTTCTGTTAAATAGGCAACAAAGTAACAGTGTAGTCTCATGTTCTGCTTCCAGCAGTTATGCCTTCAAAGGATCTGCAAAAGAAGATGAGTCTGACATTTCCAAGGCACATTATCTGAGATGCACAGACAATAGACAACCTTAAAGTTAAAGATTGACCTTCGAGAAGGAAGCTTCAGGCCTAGGACACAAAGATGCTCCATGGCGCACTTTTAGTTAGGAATTTTACATACAGACCACCCTTAGGGTTACTTTGGTATCTGGGTTTGTAATAAGGTTTTATTAAGGGATTCATGAATGGGGCACTATCTCATCTAGCAATTAAAAGGGAACTCCCGGTGGTTGTACAAATGGAAGAATTTTATAGAAAGAAGATTGCCCAAGGAAGCTGTGAATGAAAGAAAAGAAAGGATTTTTTAGAGTAGGACAGCTTTTTTGGGAGAAAGTGGACATCAAGGGCTTTTATCCTCCAGAGATCTTTCCTGTTTAGGAGTATGGAGAGGGCCAATGTGACCAATTACTTTACTGGTTCCTAAATGGAAAATTCCAATGGGTTGATTAGAAAAGTTTGAAACACCACCATTAGATCTGGTGTTAATTCTCATTTTGCCTTCATGGAGAATGTGGAGGTTTTATTTAAAGGTAGTATGGACATTTTAATGGTACTAATTCTTTCAATCAGTGAGCACAGGATATCTTTGCAATCATTTGTGTCTTCTTTAAAATCAACAAGTTGCTGAAATAAAGGAGAGATATGAAAATTAAGATTACATACTGCATGAGTATACAGACACACACATATGTATATAGGTAATTCAACAATGTGCACAACTGTTTAATTGCTTTGTTATAGAATTGCAAAAAATGTAGTCATTCCAATACTCGTTTCCTTATTTCTGATGGTGATGTGAAATGAGAAACCTAATTCAGATGAACGTTTTTGGGAATAAATAAAATGTTTGGAACTATTTGGTAAGTCTAAGATCTCTTCCTTCAGTAAGCAGTGTATGCACATGGACATATATGTACCTTCTTACCTGCCTTCCTTTCAACTAAAACACATGTATGCACAACACAGACTCATCAATAATGTCATTTTATACTATCCAAATTAATCTATAGATTCAATGCAACCCCTATCAAATTACCAATAGCATTTTTCAGAGATCTAGATCAAATAATCCTAAAACTTATGTGGAGCCATTAAAAACCCGAATAGCCACAGGGATCTTGAGAAAGAAGAACAAAGTTGGAAGTATAACACTACCTGGTATCAAACTATACCACAAGGCTATGGTAACCAAAACAGCATAATACTCACATAAAAACAGATATATTGATCAAAGGAACAGAACAGAGAGCCCAGAAATAAATCCACACCTATAGCTCACAAAGGAGGTAAGAATATACAATGGATAAAGACAGTCTTTTCAGTAAATGGTGTTGGAAATATTGGACAGATGCTTGTAAAATAAAAAGAAGCTGGACCATCTTCTTGCACCATATACAAGAATAGACTCCAAATGGATTAAAACTTAAATGTAATCCCAAAACCATAAAACTTCCAGAAGAAAATATAGGCAACAAACTCTCTGACATTACTAACAGGAATTTCTTTTCAGATATATCTCCTCAGGTAAGAGAAACAAAAGAAAAAAAATAACCAAATGGAAGTACATCAAACTAAAAAGTTTTTGTACAGCAAAGGAAACCATCAACAAAACAAAAAGACAACCACTGGAGAAGATATTCACTAATGATACATCTGGTTAATACCAAGAAATAATTAAAGAACTTATATATCTCAACAACAACAACAACAAAAATCAATCCCATTAAAAAATGGGCAGAAGACCTGAACAGATATTTCTCCAAAGAGGAAATACAGATGGCTAATAGACATATGAAAAGATGCTCAAAGTCACTAACCATCAGAGAAATCCAAATTAAAACCACAATGAGATATCACCTCACACCTGTCAGAATGGCTATCATCGATCAATCAAAAAAATCTTGGCGAGGATGCAGAGAAAAGAGAACCCTCATACATTCTTGGTGAATTACAAATTGGTAAGCTGCTATGAAAACAGTATGAGGTTTTCTCAGAAAATTAAAAATGGATATACATTTGACCAGTAATTGCACTTCTGGTATTTATCCAAAGAAAACCAAAACAATAATTCATAAAGATATATGCCCTCCATATACATGGCAGCACAATTTATAATAGACAAGTTATGGAAGCAGCCTAAGTGCCCATCAACAGAAAATTGGATAAAGAAATTATATTTCATATATATATATATATATATATATCTCAGCCATTAAAAATGAAATCCTACCATTTGAAACAACATGGATGGACCTAGATGTTATTATACTGAGTGAAATAAGTCAGAAAATAAAGATAAATATCATTATACATGGAATCTAGGAACAAAAATAACAAATGAATCAAAAACACTCATAAGTATAGTGGATAATTTGGTGACAGCAGAGGGGACCGGGGTTGGGGTCTGGGAAATGGGGTAAAGGGTTAAAAAAGTACAAATTAGTACTTGATAGTTGGTCACGGGATGGGAAGCACAGCAGAGGGAATTCAATTAGCATTAATATGATGGCTCAGGTGAGGGACAGGCGAGGGAGGGAGCAATCGGGGGAATTGTTTTATGAACTATATAGATATCTAACAGTATACTGTATACTTTAAGCAAATCTAAATAATCAATTTAAAAAAATAATTTCATTTTTAATGTGGAAAGGGAACTTGAAAAAAATTTGGAGAGAATAAAAATTAAAATAATGGTTAAGTTAAAATGAAACTAAAAGAATGTAGACATTTAGACACAAAGATTAAAGTAGAATGGTGGACCTTAATTTAATAATGAATTACATATCTTATCTTAATTCACTAAGGCCTCAAAGTCAGAAAACTTTTACTTTATGCCATGGAGAATTCATTAGATCTCCTAATAAAGTAAAATCACCAGACTTGTGATGTTTTCCTTCTTCTTAAGGTGGGATTTCAACACAAAAGTCCTTACTCAAGGAAAGCTAATAAAACAAACTGAGAGGCTAAAATTTTGTTTCCTACAAAAAAATCATTGGATAAATGTACCACAACCCTGTTGTAATAAATTAAAACCACAGGGTATGAAGGAAACAAATTTAGGTTTATACTGTTTTGAATTTTAGAAATTGAATAAATCTCAAAAGACTAAAATCACACTGTCTGCAGGTCTGGTTCTTCTGGAGACTCCAGGAGAGAATCTGTTTCCTCTCTAATTTTACTTTCTGTGGCCATAAACATTCCTTTGCTCCTGGCCCTTTCTCCATCTCCAAAGCCAGCAATGTAACATCTACTAATCTCTCTCTGATTCCAAGTATTCTTCATTTCTGTTCCATTTTCTAGGAGTATGGTGATTACACTATTTCACTAGCATAATCACGCCAAACTTTTTATAAATTCTACTGATGGCAAAAGTATTCCAAGGGCTATCTCAATCTATCCTTACTATAATAAATAGCATGTTCAAAGTTTCCAGGAAGTAGAAAGTAGACTTCTTTTGGAAGTCCTTATTCTGCCTAAAATGTCTCTCCTGATGTATATTATTTGGTGGTGCATGGGCCTTTCTATAAAAAAAAAAAAAAAAAGATCACAGGAGTTCAGAGAAACTGGTGGAGAGAGAGACATCCCCAGACCTCTCCCTTTAAAATAACAAGAAGCAGAACATCTAAAACTCAAAAAACACCCAAAATGCACACCAGCACGTCTAACTGTGAGATCTGAGCATATGTGCTATCAGAGGTCAGAACCCCGGATGTCGGGAGGTAGACTGGGAAAAACAAAGAAGCTGCCTCTCACAGCCACTGAAGCTTCCTGAAGAGGAGGGAGAAAGAAGGTGCTGCGAGTTTCCTGAAGAGTCCTGCCAGGGATTGCTGTGAGCTCCAAATGGCAGGCAGCAGGGCCCAGTCATCAGGGCAGAGAAGCAGGGATGACAGAGAAGCACTTGATTTTTACTAGCCACAGATTCAAAACTGAAGCTGAGCTGCAGCCCTCATCACCCAACACATAGGGACCCTCTCCCCATATCCTCAATGACTGAACACCACGAGCCCCCTGGGAATCTAAGCAAACACTACAGAAACCGGTGCTAACACTGACAGGAACTGAGACTTAGAGTAGTGAGTGTGAATAAACATCTATTTTTTAAGGCATTATTATTGCTTTATACAAATCAGGGATCCAAGAGGCTTAGATGACACCTATTGGAAACCAAAAAAAAATGCGTACTTTACAACCAAATAAAGATAAACCTTTACATAATAAATCTTCTTTCCAGGAAAAACAGTAGAATACACTTCCATTAATTCCCAGGCAGAGAAATAGTCCATTAAACAATGACAGCCAAAGTGACAAGGCATTTCAGAAAGAAAGAGGAAAATCTCCATAAAATAAGCTTACGGACATAGAAATATGCACTTAAGCAACAGGAATTCAGGATGACATTCTAAAAAAACTCAGTGAGATCCGAAACAAATCATATCAATAATTTCAGGCATTGAAAACACAACTAGATGAGCACAATGAGTTCTTTAGCAAGGACATTGAAACCCCTAGTAGAAACAAATAGAACTTATGGATGTGAACAACACACTGCAAGAGGTGAAAAATCAAATAGCGAGCTTGGAAAATTGAGTCAGCCAAATGGAGAAAAAGATCAGTGATATCGAAGACAGATCTAGAAATAAATCAGAAGAGAGAAGAGAGAAAATGAAGAATGAAAAATAATGAAAGAGAAATTCAAAAACTAGCTGATACCATAAGAATAAAACATAAGAATAATGGACATTATTGAAGGAGAGGTAAAGGAGCAGAAATTAGAAGCAGTTTAAGAAAATAGTGGATGAGAAATTTTGAAAGCTAAGGAATGAGCTGGAGCTTGGAATTCAAGAAGTCAACAGAATCCCAATTATCTCAACCCAAAAAGGCCTTCAACAAAAGAGATTGCATCAAAATTATCAAAAATCAGTGACAAAGGCAGACTCTCAGAGGAGCCAGGGAAAAGAAGACAGTAACCTATACATGAAAACACATTAGATTATTGTCGGACTTCTTAGCACAAACCTGACAAGACCGAAAAAAAGCGGAATCAAATATTTAAACTATTAAGGAAATGAAGAAGTCGAACTGTCACTACTTGCTGATGACATGATTCTCTATATAGAAAACACCAAAGACTCCACAAGAACACTACTAGAAACAATAACAAATACAGTAAAGTTTCTAGATAGAAAATCAACATTCAAAACTGCATAGCATTCCTATACTCTAATAATGAAGTGTCAGGAAAAAAAATTGGAAAAATAATTCCTTATGCAATTGCAACAAAAAGAATAAAATACCTAATAAAAATCTAAAAACCCATGAGGACCTATATAATAAAAACTACAAGACCCTATTAAAAGAAATCAAAGAAGATACAAAAAAATGGAAAGATATTGTGTATTCTTGGGTTGGAAGAATCAACATAGTTAAAATGATCATATTACCTAAAGCATTATACAGATTAAATGCAAACCCCATTAAAGTCCATTAGCTTTTTTTTAAGAAATGGAACAAAAAATCATGATTTGTATGGAAAAAAGAGACCCCAAATTGCCAAAGCCATCCTGAGAAAAAAGAAAAGGCTGGAGGCATCATTCTGCCCAACATCTAATTATACTACAAAGTGGCAGTAATCGAAATGGCATGGTAACGACTGAAAAACAGACACATGGATCACTGAAACAGAATCAAGATTCCTGAAGTATATTAATATGGGCAAATAATTTTTAACAAAAAAAGACAAAAAGAGGAGGAAAGCCTCTTCAATAAATGGTGCTGGGAAACCTGAAAAAACACCTGCAAAAAAATGAAACTAGAATATTGTTTACCACCACACACCAAAATTAACTCAAAATGGGTTAGGGACCTGAATATAAGATCTGAAACAATACATTAGACACAAGAAAACATAGCTACTAAATTCATGAACCTTAGACTTAAAGGGGATTTTGTGAATTTGACTAGAAGGCAAGGGAAATTAAAAACAAAAATAAACGAATGGGACTATATAAATAAAAAACTTCTACACAGCAAAAAATAAAAATCATCAACAAGGAAAAAAATATTTGCAAATAACCCCCCCATAAGGGCCTAATATCCAAAATGTATAAAGAACTCATACAACTCAATAACAAGAAAAAACAAACAATCCAATTAATAAATGGACAGAGTATCTGAACAGACACTTCCCCATAAAAGACATACAAATGGCCAACTTCACTAGTTATTATGGAAATGCAAATCAAAACCATAATGAGATACCATCTCATACCTGTTAGAATATCTATCATTAACACAACAAGTAGTAACAAGTACTAACAAGTGTTGGAGAGGATGCGAACAAAAGAACACTCATACACTGCTGGTTGGACTGTAAATTGGTACAGCCATTTTAGAAAACAGTATGGAAGTTTCCCAAAAACTAATAATTGACCTACCTTATCATCCAGAATCCCTCTGCTGGACATTTACCACAAAGACCTGAAAACTCATATCCAAAATGGTATTTGCACACTGATGTTCATAGCAGAATTATTCACAGTGGCCAGGGCATGAAAGCAACCGAAGTATCCTACAACAGATGATTGAATAAAGAAACTGTCATACATATATGCAGTGGAATAATACTTGACCATAAAAGAGATGAATACTACCATTTGCAATACCACGGATGCACCTCGAGGTAATCATGTTAGCAAAATAAACCAGACAGAACATGTTGAAAATGACATATCACTTATATGTAGGATATAAACCTGAAAAGAACAAACAGGAGAAGTGAAGACTCGTGTACATGAACAATAGACTAGTGTTACAGAGGGTGAGGAGGAGAACGGAAAAAGGAGGTAGATGGGGATAGAGAGGTCAAATATGTGTTGACAAAGACAAATATATCTAGTAGAGGTGGACATATCATGCAATATACACATATATGCCTTACTGTTGAATTGTACCTGAAACTTATTGAATTTTGTTAACAATGTCTCCACAATAAAAAAATAATAATAATCTGAGATGGGACAGATATCATCACCATGGTCTTAGATGTGTAAAGAAAGGAAGAAAAGTTGGAATCAGACAGAGATTGGAAGATGATACGCTGCTGGCATTGAAGATGGAGAAAGGGTGTGAGCCAAGGACTGCTTGTGACCAAAGAAACTGGAATAGGAGAGGAAGGAAATTCTCTCCTGGAACCTCCAGGAGAAATGAGACCTGCAGACTTCTTGATTTCAGCCTATTGTCTCCTCAGACTTCTGACTTCCAGAACTTCAGGAAAATAAATTTCCCTTTAAACCTATCAGTGTGAGGTTTTATTACAGCAGCAATAACAATGTTATAGAGACATTTATTGAATAACTGTTTTGGAGGAATGTGACATTAAACATCTCAATGCATTCATTTGGCTTCTCTTAGGTGAGGACATTTTCTGTTGAAACCCACAGTAAGTGGAAGAAAAATCTAAAGTTAAATTGGAGATTTTGCCCCATTAGCTGCTACAGAGAATCTCCCATTGTATAAATGTAAACTTGATTCTGAATTTGAGGCCTTTGGACATTAAGATGGGGCAATAATTCATTATTAAAACTAAGGATAAATATCTACAATAATAAATTTTCAGTACATGTTTATATATTTTTAAAAATTTATGTTAATTCAATCTAAAATGATTTTCATTTCTATCCTCTCCAACATTTTCCCTCATTTTATTTCAACATAAAAGATGGGGTACCTGAGTCTGTTATGTACATATACGTGAGGGAGTAGGTTTATTTATTACATAATCATATATAAATACACATCTGTTAGAAGAATACTAACTGATGAAAGAATTCTTGGATTCAAAATGTATTTTCACAGATTTCATGTATTCTGCACCAGATTTATCAGAAATATTATTATCCAGTATTACAATCAGAAATAAAAAACAGGCTCAGGGAGATTCCATTTTTCACAGATATGTAATAGTCCAATTAAAGCTTTCCTACAGTTCTTTGAATGATGTGTAAATAGACCCTTTTAATATATACTTTTAATTTGTTAGCTCCCCTTAATCCAGCAACTCGTACACTTTAGGTATCTGCAATATATTGCATGCAATTATACTCCAATAAAATAATAAACAGGAGAACATCTAGTGATGCCCAATTCAAGGTAGGATGTAGAGCACAAGTAGCTTGAGTCACACTTTAGTGGAGGAGGGAGCAATATCATTTGGTAGAAAGCAAACTGTTTTATAAGAATATAAATAGAGTCACATTAATTTTTCACAAATTACATTTGGTAAACTCATTTCTTTGGTAAACATGATTATACTACATATATAAATAAATCATTATACTGGTTCAAGACAGAGGTGCATTGCAGCCTCCTACAACATCATGGATGAGCTATAGACACACAGTGTACAGACCCCAGCTGACGCAGACTCACTAGTATCTGAACAGAGATCAGAACAACTCCATCTATAATCCCGTTTGATATAAATCATAGAGTTTAGGACAGTTTGTTATACAGCATTAACTAACTAATACAAGAATCAAGGCAATCAAACTAAAGGAAATTATAATAAGCTGATGTTTTAATTTGCGGCATATGTTATATGTTTGGAAATAGCATTTATGACAATTTTGTTATTCAAGTTTATTTTGGATAACTGGATTAACAATTGGCTCTAATGAGGATTGTTCCAGGTAACCAGGTAAGGACAGAAGGGCATGCATCTTAGCAGAAGCTGACCCTGAATCATATGACAGGGCAGGAACTCAAGCTCTTCTGTGAATCACACTCATGTCATGAAGATTTAAGTGAATCCTACATATGAGGAATTATGAAATGGATGATATTAATATTGTTCATTCATTATTCATTTAGTGGTTATGACAAAATTAAGAAAAATGGAGATATTTTGATTATAGGAATCATATTTGTAGGCAGGACTAAAATTTGGGAGTACAAACAGGAAGGTAATTTAGTAATAAAACATACATACAGCATCCATCTTTCACTTCATTCAAACAGGCCCTTACACATGAATCCATCTTCTTACTTCAGGAGTAGTTTGCAGCATGGAAAAGAAACATTTTGCATACTAATCAACTGAGTAATGCTTTGGCATATACAAGACCAATTCTTTCATGCTTAAGATCATATTAGGTGAACTATTTATAAAATTTGTGTTTTCCTGATAACTCTACCTGGAGATATATCTTTGATAATCAATTTTTGTCAGAGACTATGGTAGGCATTGTAGACACTGAACTCAATAAGTAAAAAAGTAGGAGTCCAGTTAAAAACCCAGCAGAGTGTTAAAGTCCACATTACCAGTAAGAGCACTTATGGTAGTGAAATTAAATAGAATGACAGACATAAAATTACGCTGTATTCCAGTTTTGTATAAAACATCATGTTAATGAACTTAGTCAACAAGCATAATTTGCTATATGTGAGTTACAACAACACATGAATATTTTTTGTAACACAAAATAAAATTCTTGAGATGACATGAGCATTTGAGAAGAAATTTTTCTTAAGAATCCATACAAATTCACAAAATAATCAAGATTTTCCAAATATTTTTGGTTCAAATTTGGGTAAAACTTTTTAAGACTGAGAAAATACACAAGGGAAGAAAATACCATATATTAGAGGAGAAAGCATCATAAACTGAATTACTTACATTGTACACAGAAGGAGAATTAAGTAAATAGATATTCCAGCAAATAAATAAAAGAGGAACATTCCATGTCCACATTTTCTGGCTTCAAAGCTTTTAGGCCACAATCATGGGAGTTCTTCAGCCCTAAACAGTTGTTTGTTTTAAGCTGCCTCCCCACAGAATCTTTTTAAAGCCACCTTTATGTCTTTGTTCCTGAGACTGTAGATAAAAGGGTTCAGCATGGGTGTGACCACCGTGTACATCACTGAGGCTACTGCACTTGAGTGTGTGCTGTGGGAGAGGCAGAGCTGAGGTACACTCCTAGGCCTGTACAGTAAAGTAAGAAGACAACAGAGAGTGAGACACACAGGTAGAAAATGCTTTATATTTCCCCTGAGCTGATGACATTCCATGAATGCAAGAAAATATCTTAGAGTAAGATAAAGGATCCCTGTAAGGGGAATACCAACCACAGTCTTGCTGAAATATATATTATTATGTTATTAAGGAAGGTGTCAGAACAGGCAAGTTGGATCATCTGATTGAATTCACAGAAAAAGTGGGGGATTGTCAAGACTGTACAGAAAGACAGTTGTAATACCATTAAGCTTTGTAACAAGGAATACAGGGCACTCATGATCCAGGACACCAGAAGCAGCAGTCCACAGAGCCGGGGTTCAAGATGACCATGGAGTGCAGGGGGTGACAGATGGCCACGAAGCGGTCATAGGCCATCACAGTCAGAAAGAAGTCATCCAATCCTGCAAAGAATAGAAAAAAATACATCTGGGAGATGCAACCTGCATAGGTTATGACTTTCCTCTGTGTTTAGATGTTCACCAGTATCTTTGGGATGGTGGAGGAGTGAAACAGATGTCCACCAAGGACAGGTTGCAGAGGAAGAAGTACATAGGCATGTGGAGGTGGGAGTCTGAGCTGACAGCCAGGATGATGAGTAGGTTTCCAAACACAGTGATCAAGTATATGGAGAGGAAGAGCCCAAATATGAGGGCTGCAATTCTGGTTCTCTGAAAATCTCAGAGGAAAAAATCCTGAAAATATTACAAGATCCTCTGGTTCCATGATGTAGAGGTGACTTACAGGAAAGAGGAAATAACATGAGTAATTTTCATACAAACTAGCATTACTCGCATAGTTCTAATACTAGAGTTCATATTTTGAATTCAAGAAATTAATTTCAATTTCAACATTTTTTATAGATGTGGTCCACTCTTGAATTTTCCCATGCCATTTCATATCAAGAATTTTAGTTTCCTTCTCTCTTTTTCTAGGAGTTCATGACACTGTATTCTATAGTGTTATTGAGAAAATCTTCAGGCATTTTAGGAATATTGTTTATCAACCACATTTCAGGCACTGTCTAGGCTTTAAAGAATGAGAGCTAAAGAAGAAATGTCCCTTCAATTCAATGATGAGGGATGTGGAAGAAGAATGTAGAATAAAATTTAAAAAATATAACATTTCAGATGGTGACAGGTGGTATGAAGAAAAGGAAAGCAAGTATAATGGAGAAAGTGATGAGGACATTGTGATTTTTATGTGTATTTAGACAAGGCCTGAAAACAGATGACATTTGAATATCACCTCTAGGATGAAAAGGTGAGAGATGCCAGGTTATGTGGACAACTGTGTACCCTGCAGAGGGAATATCAGCACAAAGGCCCTGGGATGGAGCAGAAGGGGTTAGTGATGTGCACAAAGTTAATAAAGTATCTGTTAGGCCTTCATTATAATTTTTGCAGGTTGCTTCTAGGCAATGTTTCTCTCCCAGAGATAATTTTGCCCTGGGATATTCGCAATATCCAGAGGAATACTGCTAAACACCAACAATCGATGGGAAAACATCCTCCAAAATCATCCACCCCTAATGTCAACAGCGAGAGCTGAAAATATATAGTCTAGTCGAGAGCTTCAACTTGAGTGTGCTTATTAATCAACAAGGATCCTGTCAGAAATGGAGAATATGATTCAACAGGTTCTGTTGGGCTAAGAATCTGCATTTCTATCAAGCTCCCTGGTAGTGTTGATGCTGCTGGTCCTGGTTGGAGTGAGGCGGAGGTCTTGGGTTAGAGTCAGCTAGACAAACCTTTAGGATTTCTGAACAAAATTTCCCTTGCATATTTTCAAAAAACAATGTATTTTTTCATTAATAAAATGTGACATATTGTGTGTTTATTGCTTTATATAAGGCCCCTCGACTGGCACATAGTAATACACTTTTCCAAAGACTTTATAGTGAACAGAATAAGGACCTCCTAAACATGTCCACACCCTCAGCCCAGGGCATTGAATTTGATATTTTTATAACAGGGCAGGTTCGGGTAGCAGATGTAACAGGGTTGTTAATTGGCGACTGTGAGGTAGAAGAGTCAGGATCATCCATGTGAAACTAAGGTAACCACAATGCTCATCTAGAAGCATTAGAGGCGACAAGATGAAAATGCCAAACTGCTGGCTTTGAAGAAGGGGGAAGGACCAGGAACCAAGGAATGCAGCTGGCCAGAATGCAAACTGGAATGGGAAAGAAAACAATTTCACCTGAGCCCTATGAGGAACCTAACACTGCAGACATCTTCAGTTTAGACAATGAGACACATTGAAGTGTCTGACACCAGACCTGTGAGAGCATATATTTGCTTGTTTGAAACAACTACTGTGGGAAAATTTTACAAACAGTGGTAGAATCTAATATAGACATTTAATCAATAAAATGTGCTGAGAGAACTGTGTAGAAGCCTCTCCATTCATTCATTAGCGTCCTTGGGTAAGAGAATCTTAGGTTGAAAACCCACGCAAAAAGAAAAAAAATTAAATAGAGTTGGAGGTATTGCACCCAATCAGCTAGTACAGTGAAGTCATCATTGCATAAATGTAAATATGATCTGGCTATGATGCATTGATGCATTAAAATTTAAGGTACAATCAGTGATCTTGATTTCTCCATCACTGAACTGCAAAAACTTGTTTCCCTTCACCTTATACTCTTTGCCAGAAATGGATTCGTCTTCAGTTTTTGTTTCCCATGCATGAAAATTTGTCATTAAATGTATAGGAGATATGACCGCTGAGGGAAAAAGGCTAAATGTGGAAGAGTAATTCCTACTAACTGTTCCAATAGAGAAAGTAAAAGTAACAAGTCCAAAAATATAGGCACCCTCACCGGTAGTGAAATAATTCCAAATAAAATTATCTGGTATTCCTTTTTAGACTCATACATAATTATTTTCCTGAATAACCAGCACAAGAAGAAGATACTGCATTGTACATCTCACGAACAGCTGCTGCAAGGTAGTTTCTATCTCCACTCATCTGGAACTTTTAAATGAATAGGAGACATGATCAAATACAGCCCATCTTAGAAATTAATACAAACACTCTGACTTCACTGCACTTTCTTCCACACCTGACCTCAATTTCCTACTCCCTGACCAATATAACTCCTCTGATGTGTTTTCTGCATCCATTTTATGCTTCTCACTCACTCTACAGTGTCACAACTGTGCATCTATGCCCATCATCTACTTGTAAACTATGGTCCTTAAAGTGTCGATTTAGACAGACACTTGATTATTAACACACTAACAAAATTAAGTATAAATTATTTACTTAACCAAAAACAAACAGAGATCTCTTGTCTCTAATTAGGCTGGTTGGGCTCTCATGTGACTCAAGTAAGAATTCTCAGTTCCATCCTCTCCGACTCTCTCCTGAAGTAGCTACTGGCTATCACACTCACCTGGATGGGGTCTCTGAAAGGGAGGACTCAGTGTGGAACTCTCAGTTCCACCCGGGTTGGTTAACGATAGCGATCGAAGTTCTGTCCCAGATAAGACAGCAGGAAGGAGTGAAGCATTGGTCTCTGAGGCAGCTTAGGAGTCAAAGGCAACAACTGTGCACATGCCATGGGACTGCAGCAGAGGAAGTATTTTCATCTCCCTTTATCTGCTCATCAGACACTGATTCCACTATTGCTACCACCTCTGAGCCTCGATTTCCTGTGGGACAGTGTTCTGGACAGACTGGAAATTTTTCCTGCTGATTCTCTGTTCCCAAGAGACCAGGTCAGAAGTCAAGTGAATCCTGTCTTCATTATTCCTTCTCCTGCCTCTCTTGCCTGCCAGATGTCTCAGCTCCCAGCATCTAATTCCAAACCTGAGTTACATTTCTTCAAAAGGCTAAGACTGAGGAATCTGACTTGACTAGGTCCCTTAGCTCTTCAAAGCATTGACTTGTGGTGGGACACAACACCTGATAACTCCAAAAATTGCTATTTTTTTCTTTAAAAATAAAAAAAAACTGTAACTTTGATGTAAAGCTTTGGCCACCACATATTTGAGCATTAGCATCCTGACACAATAACCTGTGTGAGTTTCAGAAGGAAACACTACGATGTGCCTCAGAGGTTGTGGATTATTTTGAGCTGAAGGTTTTTAACTGCTGGGTCAAGAGAAACTTCTGCTTCTCCATTTAACTACCCATAAGTACTTGAATAGGAGGACTTTTCTATAATAACATATCATCAGGGATAATCTCCTTTTGATTCACTTATATGGCAAGGCAAACTTTTATTCCTAAACATATGCTCTTTGTATCCTGCATGTCTCTTAGAAGCCCTAAAGCATCTTATGTCATCCCTACTTGGAATGTCTTACATATCACAATCACCTTTTCCATGTTTGAACCAATCCTGCATGTGGGCTCTCTGACTGTCTCCTGTGTGTGGGGTTCCCATACATGTGTATGTATTAAATTTGGTTATTTTCTCTTGCTAATCTGTTATGTCCATTTGATTATTAGACCAGCCAGAAGAACCTTGAGGGTAGAGGAAAGTTTCCTCCTCCCCAACAGTTTGAACAGTGAGTGGGATAACCCCATTGCCTGGAACCCCGAGCTTCCCAACGAGGCTGCTGCAGATGAGGAGATCCTGGGGTAACTGACACAGGTCAGTGGAGGTTAATGGTTCTTACCATGTCATCACCTCCCAAATCTCTGTCTGTGGGATCTGGTGGTAGGGAAAGTTGTGAGAAATTTTATTTCTTCTTGATTTGATTAGCAGGTAAAATCTGTCAAACTAGTTTCTCGATATAGTGACACTTGGTTACTTGGTAGGAGTACTCATTGGGTTTGTTTTTCTCTGTCTCTGTCTTGTTTCTCTCCTTTCATCTTGTTAATGTCCTTAGAGCTTGGCCTTCTGACTAGTGAGAATATTTTCTGTCTCCCTGTAGTATCCAGTGCACTTGCCAATGTGCACTTTTCCTCTGTCAGGCCAGGACAAGATGTCAGGGGATTTTCTGTGTCTATCCCATTCCTCCCAGAGATGTCTGTTATATCTGCCAGCTGTAGGAGTCTTATGCATCTGGTAGACAGCCAATGGGGTGTGGATCCAAATCTCATTCATTTCAAGGGTAAAAGCACATGATTCTCTGTTGTGGAACAACTGTTTAAAGACAGGGCTCACCACGTTTCTTATGCTAACTCCAGGGGTAAACTTTTATGATGGTTGCATTGTTTTGCATTTTCCTTTGTAGGGTGCATCTAATGTCCACAGTACTGGTTTGAGTTGCTATAAACCCTACCATCAAGGCCAGATGACGGCACATTTTCATTAGCGAAACTTCTAAATCGAAAAAAGAAAAAAAAACATTTTTTTTTACTTTATTTATTTATTTTTTATGGCGACATTGGTTAACAAAATCCAATGAGTTTCAGCTGTACACTTTGAAAGGAAGGCATATATATACTGCGAATTCACCTCCTGTGGTTAGAACATTTTTTAGAGGGCTCTCATATTGTTATAATAACTAGTCTTTAAGATTCCCTTAATCAGATAGGAGGACAGCAGCTAGAACAAAAATCAAGTCCATTCAGACCCCTTCCTATTTGCCTTCACATATTTGTGGGCACTATAAAAAAAAAAAAATCAGACCCTAAAAGTAAAAATGAATGAAAGAGTATAGAAAAACCTTACTTTAAAAATGACTTAAAACTTTATGTCCTAAGAACTCATCTAGGTGACTGTCAAGTTGGAAGCTCCAAACGTAACCACACAGAAACTTTATCTTTCGTAGATTTTTTTTTCTCTGATTCAAGCTAATTTTGTCCCAATAACAGCATTGCAACTCACTTGTTTTATTCTGCTCCTATCCTCTGTGTGCCTGTAGCTTTATAATTAAGCATTAGGACATAAGATTAATGAGCCTCAGATCTGTCTATAACCATGAAGGTGATAGGTTTCAGTTGCACTTTAGACTAAGAATAACATCTTTGCTTTAGGTGTTTTCAGCCCCAGGCCCGTCGAAGCAGAACAGTAGACCTACCAGCCATGATACCAGATGGCATGGTGCCCGTGACTGATTTCTTAACTGGGTACAGGATCAATTACCCCATCCCCCTCCAATCATTCAATAAGTATAACCCATGACCCCAACTCCCTTAGTTTCCATGACTACGGATTTTTCCCTAGATAACCTGTATTCCTGAGATACCTGGAGAGCCAAGGCCTTTGAGTGGTAGTTTGACTGTGTATGCAGAGCTTGTAACTCTCTAATAAACTTTAGTGTTTTTGTTTTTGTTTTTGTTTTTGTTTTTGTTTTTGTTTTTTTGCTGCAAAACCTGCACGGATCTCTTTTTGCCTTAAATGCATGCAGGAACACAGACTCATTTTTTATCCCAATAAATAGGGAACAAGATGACAATGTAGTCTCATGCTCTGCTGCCAGCCGTTATGCCTTCAAAGGGTCTGGGAAAGAAGATGAGTCTGACATTTCCAAAGTATGCCGTCTGAGACACAATGAAAAATAGATGACTTTAAAGTTAAAGATCGACCTTTGTCAGGGAAGCTACTAGGACACGAGGATGCTCCATGACCCACTTTTAGTTAGGAATTTTACATGTAGACCACCCTTGGTTGTTACTTTGGACTCTGGGTTTGTAATAAGGCTTTATTGAGCGATTCATGAATGGGGCTGCATCTCATTGAGCATTTAGAACAGAACCCCCAGCGGTTATACCAAATGAAAGGATTTTATAGAAAGAAAAGTAGCCAAGGAAGCTGTTGAAAAAAGAAAAGAAAGAATTGTTTTTAGATCAGGACAGCTTTTTTGGGAAAAAGTGAACAGCAACGGTTTTTATCTCCAGATTCTCTCTTCCTTCTTTAGGAAGATGGAGAGGGCCATATTGATTCCTTAATAGAAAATTACAGACAGGTTGATTAGGAAAGATTGAAAATGCCATAAGATCTGGTATTAAACCTCGTATTGGCATCATGGGCTTTTAGTGCCATTACACCATTTCGGTTTTCTCTTTAAAGGTAGTGTGGACACTTCAATGGTAGTAATTCTTCTTATCAGTGAGCACAGAGTATCTTTCCATTTATTCATGTCTTCTTTGAAGTGCACATTTTGTTGAATTAAACGAGCCATATGAAAATTAAGAAAACATACTGCATGAGTATATATATACATATGTATATATGTAATTCAAGTAGGTGCACAAGTATTTAATTGTTTTCTTATATAATTGTAAAAAATGTAATCAATCTGATAATCTGTTTCCATATTTCTGATGGTGATGTGAAATTAGAAACCTAATTCAGGTGAATATTTGGGAATAAATAAAATGTTTGGAAATATTTGGTGACTAAGATCTTTTTCTTGGGTATGCAGTATATGTACATATACATATATGCACCTTTTTACCTGCCTTCTTTTCAAGTAAACACACACACATATGCACAACACAGACTCATATAATGTCACCTTTAATGTTTAAAAAGAACTTGAAAGACATTTGGAGAGAATAAAAATAGAAAGGATGTTTAAGTTAAAATGAAACTAAAAGAATGTAGACATTTAGACACAAAGATTTAAAGTAGAATGGTGGACCTCAATTTTAGTAATGAATTACAATTTCTATCTTAATGCAAGAAGACCTCAATCAGAAACACATTTACTTTTATGCCATGGAGAATTCATTAGATCAGCTAATGAAGTATAAAATCCCCAGACAGAGTTGTGATTTTTTTTCCTTCTACTTAAGGTGGAATTTCAACATAAAAAATTCTTACTCAAGGGAAACTAATAGAAGAAACTGAAAGAACAGAAATTTGTTTCCTACAAAAATAATTATTGGATAAATGTATTACATTCCTGTAATAAATTAAAACCATAAGGTAAGAGGGAACCAAATGTATGTTCATACTGCTTTGAATTTCAGAAGGCTGAATGAAGTCTCAAAGGAGTAAAACCAAGATGTCTGCAGGGCTGGTTCTTCTGGAGGCTCCAGGAGAGAATCTGTTTCCTCTCTAATTTTAGTTTCTTGTGGCCACAAGCATTCCTTTGTTCACAGCCCTTTCTCCTTCACCAAACCCAGCAATGTAGCATCTTCTAATTTCCCTCTGATTCCAACTATTCTTCTTCCTGTTCTAGGACTATAATGATTACACTATTTCCACTTGCATAATCACAGCCAATCTTTTTATCTAAAGTCCACGGATGTCAAAAGTATTCCAAGGACTATTTCAATCTTTTCTTACTATAATAACATATTAAAAGTTCCCAGAGGGTAGAATGTAGATACCTCTTGGAGGTCCTTATACTGCCTACTACAAAGTCTTTTTTCTGATATGTATTATTAGGAGACACAAGGGCCTTTCTATATATATCACAGATTAAAATGTTGCTGAAAAATTCCTATAGCCTAAGACTTTATAGCCATGGTAACATCAGAATGTGAGGCATTATACAAATAGTCACCATCTTACAATTTCCTGCATGTACAGGATAATAACACATAAAATGTCTAACTGAGGAAGTATAAGGGAACAAAATTGTCACCCCAAAACATATCAATTTGCAAAACAATTTTCTTTAGACTGTGAATTTTAAGAAAGAGCAGATATGGAGAAGCTCTGAAATCCAAGTACAAGTGACACTTTGTAAGGAAAATTTACTTAGCAAGGAAAATCTCCAATTGTAAGAGTGTCCCCCTGGCTGTACCAGAAAAAGGGTGGTCTTTTCTCTAGAAATTCATCAAAGAAAAAGACAATGACTTACATCTGCACAACAATCTTACCTCATTTGCTGTGCTTTTCCTGGTAACCTCCTATAACTGACTACACTCAACCCCAGACCTTCCTCTGTCTTTAGCTAAAGACAGTAGTTAACATGGTAGCTCAGGCCATTTGCAGAGCTACTCAGTTTTCCTGGATCTCTCCCATGTATACAGGAGAAGTACATTTTATTAAACTTTATAGTTTTCTTCTATTAAACTGTCCTTGGTTACAAGGATGTGTCAACAAAGAACCCAGAAGGGTAGAAAGAAATATTTTTGTTCCCCTTCAGAGCAATGGACTATATACCACATAGCCTAGGTACGTAGCACACTAACCATCTAGGTTTGTGTAAGCACACTCTATGCTACTAACTTACCACACATTTCTCAGAATGTATCCCCTTTATTTGATAGTGCATACTGCATGCATTTCTTCCAAAATTTAATGCAAACACAATTTCGTGTGAAGATGATGGATAACTAGTTGCTCCTTACATGATCAGAGGTCCTCAGCTTTGCTACTCACAGTGTCCTCAGTCCAAGTTCTGCAGCATCAGCATCTCCTAGAGCTTAGAGAAAATGGAGTCCCTGGGCCCAACAGGACCTGCAGAATTAATATTTGCACTAGAAGTCCAGTCTTACATTAGTCATATGCGCATTAAAGTTGGAGAAGCTCCAGTACAGATTAGCTTTTCTCACCTTCTCAATTTGACATAATTATTTTTGTTGGATATTGTAGTTTTTAGCAGCCTCCCTTCAGACATTGCCTGATAGCCCAGGGCAACACCATCTCTGGCGAGAATCACTGGCCCAGAGATTAAAAACTGGAAGCTTTCTGACATTCCAATCAGCACTTATTCATTACTCTGATTATAACTTCAGGTAGATCACTAAACTTTTTCAAGTTTATCCTTATTTCTGCAATGTGAGATAGAGTTCATAATAGTACAACCCCATAAGATGGACTTTTATAAAACTGAATTTGACAAAGCCTTAAGGTAAAGCTCAGATAATATGACATAAAATTATGTAAATATTTTTCTTGTAATTATCAAAAGTTTTATAATGTGGGACTAAAAGACAGCACTTAACCTCTGATATAAGTATAATATTCTTCATTAATTTGGTAAAGTGTCATGTAGCCAAGCAGTGCAGTGTCCAAAGTTTACATGAAAGTCACAGAGTTTCCTTATTGACAAAGAAGGAAATAGCAATTTTCTGGAACTATCAGGGTTTGTGTCCCACCACATGCCAATGTTTTGAAGATCCGGGATCTAATGCAGACAGAATCCTCAGTCTAGGCTTTTGAGAGAACTTTAACTCAGGGTTAGAATAGGTACTGGAGGTTGGGATAAGGTGAGACCTCTTGCAGGTAGGAGGAGAAGAAATAATGAAAATAGGATTCACTTGAATTCTAACCCACTTTGGAAACAAAGAATCAGCAGGGAAAATTTCCAGTCCAATCAGACCAGTGTTACACAGGAAATTGGGGCTCAGAGGTGAGAGTTACATTGGAAACAGTGCCTAATGAGCAGATAAAATGATCTCCTCTCAGTGCATGCGAGCCTGAGCTTCACAGAACATATTTGTTATTAGAATTCCTAAATCAGAGTGGGGCCAATGCTTTACTCCATCCTGCTGCCTTGTCTGGGGACAGAGCTTCAGCCTCCATCATCAACCATCCAGGGAGGCATTTGGACTCCACAAGGAGTCCTCCCTTTCAGAGTCCTCATTTAGGTGAGTCTGAGAGCACAGTGGGTACTTCAGAGAAGGGTCAGAGTGGATGAACCTGAGAACTTCTACCTGAGGTCTTCTGAGAGTCTATCCAGGTTTCCAGAGCCCAGAGATAGCCAGCCATGTTTGTTGCTAGGTAGGCTAATTAATTTATTTAATATGTAAATTAGAGGTTTATTCTACAACTCTGCTATTTAGCATTGAATTCCTTTATATAGATAGATATGTATTTGTGGGAGAGTATGAAAATTTTAATTTTTTGTTCACTTCTAACAATCTGTCATATTGTGTCCCCCTCCATTATTTCTTTAAACTTATTTTTACACATAGTTTAAAGAATAAAAATCAGTAGTAGATAGTTCATGGGCATGTGGAGCATGGCAGATGGAATGCCACTAGCATTAATATGATGGCTAGATGGAGGACCAGGGGAGGGAGGGAGCAATTGAGGAGATCGTTTTATGAACTATATATATGGCTAATCAATCTACTGTGTACTTGAACCTAATTTAAATAAATAAATTTAAAAAACTTATACGCCCTCACCCAACTTTTGAAGAGCATTCTTTTGCATTCATTAATGGTCACATCTATCCTTTCTAAGCACATCTGAATCTATTTATGTCTATATAGGTAGAAATTATAACAGTAGATACTTCTTCCTCCACAGCTTTTCAAAAGTATATTTTTATATATTTCCAGGTTTTCTTTGCCAATTCTCTGGAATTAGAGACCCATAAAAATTGATTAAATTATTGCATTTCATATCTTTTCTTTTAGAATTAGTCTTTCATACTAATCAAGTTGACAATATAGTTAATAAAATTCAGTACTATTTTACTTGGTCATATTTTACCATTCCTCAACATTTGTTCTGTATAAATGCACATATTTTAAACCACATATGTAAGAAAAATAAGTGTGGTCCTTACTCATTGGATCTCACATTACAAAACAGAAGGCCCTGTATAATGAAATGAGTGTGGTATGATATTATTTCCTTAGGGATAAATGTATAAAGAAAAGGGACCATAGTTGTAGCATAAGCAGGATTTTATAGAATATGTCTGGGGAGGCCTTTTCATGCTAGATAAGGAAGAGAACCAGGACTAGTGTACCCATCAGATATGTTGCAAAGAGGTCAAAACTCAGAGCCCAAAAATAACAAAGGAATGAATTCCACAAAGAAAAGTGAGAAAAGGGCCAGCCTCATCCATTATGGGGCCATATAAAAACAGGAGTGGTCAAAATAATGTGGAATAAGTGCAGGAATAACAATTAGATCAGGGCTGAGGTGGATGCTGTGATGATGCCAGTGGGGTGGTAAAGGCCGGGTCAGTGTGAGTCCCTTGAATCTGAGGGGACTAGAGCACCCATTCCAGCTGCCTTTCTCTCTGCACCTGACTCTCTGTGGGCTCTATATTCTTGTTACTTTTCCTTCATTGGCAAGAAGTGGTCTTTTAAAACTATCCTTGTATTTATTTCTGTGGATTCCAGAGTTTTTTACTTTGTCCCAAAGTAAGATATTCTTTTTATGTTGTGATCCAGCATTCCTGCTTGTGCGTGCATGTGCGCGTGCGCGCGCACACACACACACACACACACACACACACACACATGACTGACAAAGAGAACCGTGAAACGATTACTTATGTACTCTATGTCAGTGCACTCTCACATTTTCTCTAATGACTTCTTGATTCTATTCTACTTAATTCTTACACATCGTAGTCTGCCACCCTACTGGGTCCTGCTGCAGAATATGGAAAACATTCCTCTGGCATGTCCTACACACCTAGGTCAGTGTTGCCCCTTCTCTTCCCTCTCATCATCAATAATTTCTGGGAGAACGTTCCCTCACCGCTCTATGGAATGCTTATTTATTCATCTACTATTCCCAACTCAGCTAATCTGGTGTGAGGGTGATGATGTGTATGAAATTCTGTATGCCTCACTACACTCACTGTGTAACAGAGAGAAAAGACACGGAACTAAATAAAAATTACAACATGGGCATCAAATACATAATTAACTTGATGAGAAAGTATCCTTTTCCTGTGATAATATTCAGAATAAGAAAAGGCTTATAAAGGGGAGGATGCAGGCAATCTGAAAGAGGACATGGAGTTTGTAGGATGGAGAGGGGTGAAGAGTTCCAAAATGTCTCTTGAGGTAACACCAAGCAAAGAGAAGCGTGTGTGTAAAGGCTCTGGGCCTTGTAACTGTGGTGTCAGGTGAAGCTGGGAGTCAAGATCAAAGTTTGGGAGATTAGTGTGAGCATGGGCAGGGTTCTATGTGGCTGAAATGGGTGGAAAGGTCACAAGACTTGAGCCTCTTGTTTGAAGCTACAAAATTTGACAGCTATCTTCATTTAGGAGTCACTGGGCTGGAGTTTAATGCATGAGTGTTATGAACAGTTTTCAATACACACAGATCTTAATGAGTCAATGTGATTATCTGTCTACAGGGTTTCCAGCCTGTAAAAGATGGCAGGGATGACAATATAATACGGCTGTGCAATTGGGGACCTAGATCTGGGGAAGCAATGGAGATAGTAGATGCAGAAAAAAATAATCAGCCTTATTCATCACAGAGGTAATCATTTATTTACCAACAGAAGTAGATGATTAACTTTGCTAAGCATGTTACCTATATTGTTCAAACCTGTCACCACACTAAATTGATACCACTGTCTGCCCTGTTTTGGTGAGGATATTAGCATTTAAAATGTCCGGCTGTCTCCCATTCAAAAAACTAAGAAGTGGTAGACCTCAGAATCAAAACGGGGTTTTCTAATTCCCAAGGTTTTGCACTTAATGTTATTTCCTAGTCTAATTTCAGCTTTAAAAACCCCTGCTTTTTTTCTATACATTGTATATATCCTTTTGTAAATTTTGTAAACCTTTGCAAAGGTTCTTTCTTTGCAAACTTTCTAGTAAGGTGTTTGATTTGTAAGTTGGCTTGATGCCATAAGATATGGCTCTTTTCTGTTTTGAATAAATAGTTATTTGCTACTTTATTGGTTATTCTGGACATAAGGCAAGACAACCAAGGTCGGCATGTCATCTTAACCAAAGATGCTTTATTCACATCAAACTCTCTCAGGGACCACCTGAGATTATTAGGTCTATCTGTCCCTGTCTCTGTCTCTGTTTCTCTCCTCTCTCTCTTCTTTCATTATTTAATCTCTGTTTATTTAGCTAATTTTCAATGTACCGGGCAGAAAATCATTATATAAAAATGGAGTCCTAGATTTACATGTCTATTTGGGGGCTTAACAAGTGGATTTTGGAACTATTTCTACAACCCGTAAGGGAATGATAACCTGATATTATCTTGCCCTGTGTTATTTCTTCCCTTATTATTGTGTCTGGAGGTGAGTAGAAACTGGTAATAACATGACCTCAGGAGGACATAGTGTGTGTGTCTGTGGGTTTGAGTGTGTGTGGTTTGTGGAACATGAGCATTTCTCCATTTCTTGGGTCAGGGATACCTAGTTCATATACTCCGACCTGTGCTTTTTAAAATACAGATACAGAATATCAATCAACAGATGGAAATAAAGAAGGCATCACTTCTCCAAACAGGATCTCTTGCAAAGAAAATAAAGTTTAAGAAACAATATGTGATTGAGGGATTCCTGCGTCCTGAAGTTTCATCTGTAGCAGACAGATCATCTCATTCCTCCATATTCTCTGACAGCATCCCTATCATATCCCTCTTCATTCCCCCTACCATCTCGCTTACTTTTGAGTGTGATTACTTGAGACAAGTGCCCATCTCAGGACCTTTGCACTGGCTCTTTTCCCACACAGGCTACACACTTCCCCAAAATCTTCCTGTCTTTCCTGTGTCTTCCTTGAGGTCTCTGCTCAAATAGCACCTTGTTTTCCAGTCTTTCTGAAGTTCATTAAAGCTAATACATCTAGGCTCTTGTACACCTACTTTCTTTTTCTTCAAAGCACATTCAACATCTAATATCATATATGATTTTTCACTTCTTTATATTCTTATCTTTCTTTGGATTATAGGGACTTCTGTTTTTCAGCACCCTATATTACTTATCTAGATAGCAGCCAGGACTCAGCAGTTATTCCTCAAATGTGTGAAAAAATTTCTCATCAAACCAATATAAAAATGATTTATTTGGAAAATTGCTAAGAGTGGGGTAGGAACTCCTAATTAGAGACATCACAAGACCTTACTTAAAGGGGATCAGATCTCTACAAAACGATATATATACATAATATATGTGTGTGTATATATATATATATATATGTGTGTGTGTGTGTGTGTGTGTGTGTGTGTGTGTACATATATTGTGTGTGTGTGTGTGTGTGTGTGTGTATATATATATTCTATCATTAAGATATAAATTGCAGCATTTCACATGTTAGTAATACTCATGTGTAAAAATTAATCATGTTAATATTTTTTTTTCATTTTCAGTCATCACCTCCAGCACATGGAACCAGGGAATGATACACAAATTTCAGAATTTCTCCTCCCGGGACTTTCAGAGGAACCAGAACTGCAGCCCCTCATATTTGGGCTCTTTCTCCCCATGTACCTGATCACCGTGTTTGGAAACCTGTTCATCATCCTGGCTGTCAGCTCAGACTCCCACCTCCACACACCCATGTACTTCTTCCTCTCCAACCTGTCCTTTGTGTACATCTGTTTCACCATGACCACCAGCCCAAAGATGCTGGTGAACGTCCACACACAGAACCAAGTCATAACCTATAAAGGCTGCATCACACAGATGTGTTTTTTAATGCACTTCGGAGTATTGGATAAGTTCCTCCTGACCGTGATGGCCTATGACCGCTTTGTGGGCCATCTGTCACCCCCTACACTACACGGTCATCATGAATCCCTGGCTCTGTGACTGCTGCTTCTGGTGCCCTGGATCATGAGTGCCCTGTATTCCTTGTTGCAAAGGTTAATGCTTTGCAACTGTCTTTCTGTACAGTCTTGAAAATCCCCCACTATATCAGTAAACATAATCAGATACTCCAACTTGCCTGTTCTGGCACTTTTCTTCATAACCTGGTGATGTATTTGTCAGTGTGCTGCTGGCTGGTGTTTCTTTTGCTGGTATCCTTTACTCTTACTCTAAGATTGTTTCTTGCATACGTGGAATCCCATCAGCTCAAGGGAAATTAAAGCATTTTCTACCTGTGTGTCTCACCTCTCTATTGTCTTCTTATTTTATTGTACAAGTCTAGCAGTGTACCTCAGCTCTGCTGCTACCCACAACTCACACTCAAGTGCAGTGGCTCGGTGATGTACACCGTGGTCACACCCATGCTGAACCCCTTCATCTACAGTCTCAGAACAAAGACATAAAGGGAGCTTTGAAAAGATTCTGTGAGATGGCAGCTATAAAAGGAACAACTGTTCTTGGGCTAAAGGATTTCCATGTTTGGAGGACTAAAAGCCTTGGAACCAGAAAATTGTGGAAATAGAATATGCCTCCTTTTATTTTTTTGCTGGAATTTCCATTTACTTTACTCATCTTCTTTGCACAATGTACATAATTATTTATCATGCTTTCTGCTCCAAAACATATTTTCTCATTTGTCCATTTTCCCAGTCTCACAAAGTTTTTCTCAAATTGAACCAAAAATATTTGGAAAAGCTAAATTATTCTGTGAAGTCATATGAATCTTAAAAATTATTTCCTCTGCCCTGTGCCTCTTTGGTGTTGAAGAGGGCCTTGGGTCATTGTCTGCTCCATCACCTCTTTGCTCTGCTGCCTCTCTGTGCTGGGCGACTCCTGTGACTGACACTGGCTCCTGAACATGCAGAAGGTCACACTGAGGAAATGGTGGCAGAGGAAGCAGGCTCTGGGACTGCGCTGTTAAGCACCTTTTTCTGCCTTTTTCTGCCTTTTTGGTGAGATGGGCCCCAAATTCCTTGAATACATATCCCAGATGTGAATCAGGCTTTATTAAAGAAGAGATAGATGATTCTAGTTTTTTGGTGGTGGCACAGCCAGATGGAAAATAACATATTTTACAAAGCTCTGGCACAATTTGAACCTCAGAATGATTATTCTAGATTTTAGGCAATTTCTAAGTAGCAATTCACTGGACCAAGATAACAGAGCCAATGAAGGAGGTCACCAAACTCACACTGACTCTAGGGACCAAGTCAGTCTTCAAGGTTGCCAATGACACGGAGATACAGGAAGTACACAAGGAAGTACTCATCCCAGTAGATCTCCAGCTATCGAAAGAATAATACAACAGTTCTTGGCTTACATCTTTGCAAATTCTGTTGTTCCTGGATCTCCACACCCTTTGCCTGGAGCAAGATACTGCACTCCTACCCTTGGGACTATGTCTGGGGTCACACAGGGCTTGATGCTATCCTAACCCAGCTTTTAAGACAACTGGAAAAACAGGGCCTCCACAAGCTGACAAGGGAAAGATCACATCTCTTCTAACAGTGACAGTAATTCAGGAGCAAGTCGATAAGTGTTTAGAGTGTTTGGTATGCAAAGAAGATTACACAGTTGAAGAGAAATCGGCAGTTACCCTGCAGCCACATCTTTCACAGCAGTTGTATTGTGCCATGGTTAGAACTGCATGATAACATGTTCTATATGTGGGAAGAGCTTAAAGGTGAGCATGCTACTTGGCAAACCCAGAGCTCTGAGGCCTCTGCAAGCAACAGATTTAGCAGTGACAGACAACTACAAGACTGATGGACTTTCTGAAGCTGAAGACTATGTCTGAGTCAGGGCTGTGATACCTTCTACCACAGCTGTAAATTGTATCAAAACAAACCAAAAAAAAAGTAAGTGAATTTAGGAAACATATAAGAAACCCCAACCCATAATATTAATGCGGTGAGTGTTTTTCTTCTCTAAATTTAAAGTTAGCATCTGTAGATGGAATTATATCTACAATAAAATGCCTCTGATTTCTCAATCAGAGTGATAATTTTATAACTGAAACTTAATATTGTGGGTTTACCCACCAGCCAGAATAGAATCAGTTTCTTAATGCACAGCTAGGGTCCTGCTGTCTGTC
>PUFA01002379.1:0-27931 GCA_003508835.1 Eonycteris spelaea | reverse complement strand
TCTGCTGCAATCCCATGGCATGTGCATCCCAGGGCTCCACAGCTAATGTTGTTGCTTTTGGCTTCTAAGCTGTTTCAGAGATCCATGCTTCACTTCTTCCTGCTCTCTTGTGTGGAGACGGAAGTTCAGTTTCCATCATCAACTGCCCAGAGAGGAAGTCAGAATTCCTCACGGAGTCCTGCCTCTCAGAGACCCAGACCCCATCCAAGTGAGTGTGATATCCCAGCAGCTATTTCAGGAGTGGGTCAGAGAATGGAACCTGAGACTCTTACTCAGTCACATGAGAGCCCAATCGGCCCAGTCAGAGACAAGAGATCTCTGTTTGTGTTCTTGGTTAAGTAACTAATTTATAATTAATTCATGTTAGTGCATTACTGACAATGTGTCTGTCTGAAATGACACTATGTGGACCATAGTTTACAAGTAAGTGAGGGGCGTAGATTTACAGTTGGGTGACACTGCAGAATGAGTGATATGCATAAAGTGGTTGCAGTAAAGTGAGAACACATCTGAGGAGTTTTGTTGGTTGTGGAGTAGGAAGTTGAGTGTCAGGTGTGGGGGATGGTGAAGTGAAATCAGAGTGTCTGTATTAAAATTTCTAAGATGGGCTTATTTGAACATGTATTCACTGAAAAATTCCAGACGAGTGGAGGTAGAAACTACCTTGCGGCAGCTGCTCATGAGACATACGAGACAGTATCTTCTCTCACGCTGGTTATTCACATGAAAAATCATTATGTTACGAGTCTAAAAAGGAATCCCAAATAATTTTACCTGAAATTCTTTCACTACTGGCGAAGGTGCTTATATTTTGGGGTTTGTTATCTTCACTTCTCTATTGGAACAGTTAGTAGAAATTCCTGTCTCACATTCCCTTCAGTTGTCATGTCTTTCATATATTTAATGAGAAATTTTGTCATGCATGTGGGGAATAAAAACAGAGGACTGACCCACTTCTAAGCAAAGAGTATAAGGTGATGAGAAACCAAAGCTTTTGCAGTTCAAGGAGGGAGAAATTAAGGTCACCGGTGGACCCTTAAATTAGAATGCATCAAAGGCATTGTAGCGGCATCATGCTTACATTAACAGAATGATGACTTCACTGTACCACTAATTGGGTGCAATACCTCCATTTAAAATTTCTTTCTTCTTCATGTGGGTTTTCAACATAAATTTCTCTTGCCCAAAGATGCTAATGAATGAATGGAGAGAGTTTGACTCAGTTCCCTCAGCAAATTTTAGTGAGTAAATGTCTATATTAGATTCTGGCAGTGCTGTAAAATATTCTTACACTAGAAGTTTAAAACAGCAGGTATACTTTCTCACAGTTCTGGTGCCCTACACTTTAATGTGTCTTACTGTCTAGACTCAAGATGTCTGCAGGCTTGGTTTTCTTATAGAGGCTGAGGTGAAATTGTATTATTTCCCTTTCCAGTTTGCATTCTGGCCAGCTGCAACCATGCCTTGGTTCCTGGCCCTTCCTCCTTCTTCAAAGCCAGCAGTGTGGCATTTTCATCTTGCCTCCTTTCTGCTTCTAGAGGCGTGTTATGATTACTTCGGTTCACACGTGGATGATCCTGGCTCATCTTTTACTTACCGTTGCCATTAGCAACTCCATTCCACCTGCTATCTGAAACCCTCCTCTTATAAAAATATATGTTCAAAGTCCCTAAGGCTGAGGGTGTGGACACGTTCAGGAGGTCCTTATTCTGTTTACTATAAAGTCTTTGAAATGTTTATTAGTATGTGCCACTTGAGGGCCCTTATATAAAGGAAGAAACACAGCATTTATCATATTTCTTGAATGAGTGAATACATTATTGTTTTAAAACTACATGCAAAAAAATTTTAGTTCAGAAAACCTAAAAGTTTGTCTAGCTGCTTCTTTCCCAAGACCTCAGCTTTGCTCCAGCCAGGACTGACAGCATCAACGCCACCTGGGAGCTTGATAGAAATGCAGTTTCTTAGCATAACAGGACCTGCTGAATCATATTCTCCATTTCTGGCAGAATCCTTGTGATTCATAGACACACTGAAGTTGAAGGGCTGGACTAGACTAGGTGTTTTCATCTCTCACTATTGACAATATGGGCAGATAATTTTATCGTATGCTTTCCCATGGACCGTTGTTGTTTGGCAGTATTTCTATGGACATTGCTGAGTATCCCAGGGGCAAAATCATTTCTGAGTGAGAACTGCTGCCTAGAAGCAATGCGAAATTTATAGTCAAGGCCTAACAGATCCTCTGTTAAATTTGTGCACATCACTAACCCCTTGTTCTCCGCCTAGGGCCTTAGCACTCGCCAATCCCTCCACAAGGTACACAGTTGTCCACATAACCTAGCATCTCCCTCCTTTTCATCTAGAAGTAATGTGCAAATATCATGTGTTTGTACGTTTTGGCTAAATACACATAGAAAACACAACGTCCTCATAACTTTCTCCTTTACATCTGCTTTTCCTTTCTTCATAACACCTGTCACCATCTGCAATGTCATATTTTAAAAATTTTATTGTACATTCTTCTTCAACATCACTCATCATTGAATTGAGGGACTTTTGATCTTAGCTCTCAATCTTCAAGCCTAGACAGTACCTAAAACGTGGTTGGCAAACAATATTCTAAAATGCACGAAGACCATTTCAATAACACTGTAGAGTACAGTGTCATGAACCCCTAGGAGAAAAAGCAGAACGAGAAATTCATTCCTACTGTGAAATCACACAGGAAACCCCAAGAGGGGACCACATCCATAAAAACTATTGAAATTAATTTTTTGAATTCCCAATATGAACTCTGGAATTAGAACTATGTGAATAATGCCAGTTTGTATGATAATTATGCATGTTATTTTTCTCTTTCCTGTAAGTCGCCTGTATGACATAGAACCAGAGAATCTTACAGTTTTTTCAAAATTTCTTCTGAGATTTTCAGAGGAACCAGAATTGTAGCCTTACATTTGTGCTCTTCTGATCCATGTACCTGGTCACTGTGTTTGGAAACCAACTCATCATACTGGTCATCAGCCCAGGCTCTCACTCCACACACCTATGTATTTGTTCCTCTGCAACCTGTCCTTGGTGGATATCTGTGTCACTTTCACTATCATCCCAAAGATGCTGGTTCACATCCAAATACAGAGCAAAGTCATAACTCTGGAGGCCTCATAGCACAAACATATTTTTCCTACCCTTTGCAGGATTGGATTTCTTCCTTCTGACTGTGATAGCATATGATTGCTTTGTGGCCATTTCTCACCCCTTTAACTACACAGTCCTCATGATCTCTGGTTTTCTGGACTGCTGCTTCTGGTGTCCTGGGTAATGAATGCTCTGTATTCCTTGCTGCAAAGCTTAATGGTGTTGTGACTATCTTTCTGTACAGCCTTGAAATTCCCCCACTTTATCTGTGACCTCAATCAGATGGTTCAACTTGCTTGTTCTGACACCTTTTAATAACATGGTGATATATTTTTAAGCATTCTGCTGGGTGCAGGTCCCCTGAGTGGTATCATTGACTCTTACTCTATGGTATTCTCCACCATATGTAGAATATCATCGGCTCATGGAAAGTATAAAGCTTTTTCTACCTGTGTTCTCACCTCTCAGTTGTCTCCATAGTTTATTGTATAATTCTAGGAGTGTTCCTCAGCTCTGCTGCAAGCCACAGCTCACACTCAAGTGCAGAAACTTCAGTGATATATGCTGTGGTCACACCCATGCGAACCCCTTCATCTGCAGTCTCAGGAACAAAGACATAAAGGGGGCTCTGAAAAGATTTTTTAGGTGGTGGCTATAAAATGGACATGTACCCTAGAGCTGAAAAGTGTCCTTAAATCTGTGATACTTTAATAAGATTCTGATTGTAGAACCCGGTCCTTTTATTTATGTTCTGAAACTACCATTTGCTAGAGTTCAACTTCTCTATACAATTTAAGTAACCAATTAATTAAGTTTTCTCTTCTCTCTGTTATGTAGTCAGTTCTTCTACTTTTCTGCCATAACTTCACAAAATTTCTTCCAACCTAGATCAGAAATTTTGTAAATTTCTGTTTCTTGACTGGATTATGTGGATTTCTAAAGAATAATATCTTCCATTATGACATATGTCATTGTAAGTTATGTTTTATTGTTTTATAGATAGAATAGTCAGAAGTTGTATTACTCATGTAAAATGACTTCACTTGTTAGTGAGCCAATTTGCATAATTTCAGTCCAAGAAAATGTGAAACCCCTGTTTCCACCTTGGTGTCCCTCATTCTATTTAAGCAGTACCTTGACTGCTCTTCCTCATAATGTAGACGTCATCATAATTCCTTTCAAGTCTCAGCCTGTTGCTAGTGATGCTAAAGGTGTGGAAAGCCTGGGGCTCTGGCCTGGGCCCCTATCGCTTGTTCCTTAGACCAGAACCAATGTTGTGGCTGAACCAGATGCTTGTGGTCTTTATTATATTTGCATTAAGCTCAGGGAACTATGAAAATACCATGTTTGTTACTCACGGGTCCTGTGTGATGGGGAGCCACACAGGAAAACCTGGGGGAGGGGATCCAAGAAGAGAGAGGGTGAAAGAGAGAGAGAGAGGGAATGGACTAAGTGGGGGAACTTCCTGCTTATCTACTTGCCTTACCATACAGCTAGCAGTGTTTGTTTGTTTGTTTGTTTGTTTAGTTTTTTGGTTTTGAGATGAATGTATTTAAACCTGGTGACTCATGAATCAAAAGTTTAATGTCAGGCGTTACACTTATATTATATTTGGTCTCCTGGTTTTATTGTCTCATTCAGCTTGGTGACTAGAAATCCTACAATGGTCACTGGCAATAATTAATTATGAAATATATATATCTCTCAATGGGGTCTATATGGAAACATACATGATAGGTTCAGAGACAAACAGAAAATGAGGCATATATGACATTTTGTGGTAAGGATGAAGTAAAGCATCTGGGGCTTCAGAGGGGAAAAGTTCATGGGGAAAACAGTAGGCAGATGTTCAGTTAGAAGATGTCTAGGTTATAACAGGTTATCTCTAATGATCACTCTTATTGCAGGCAGATCCTCACATTTAAATTCTTTAAGAGCGAGGGAAAAGTTTCCAAGGCCCAAGTTGTCTCAAAAATATTTTACATACACATCTTGAGGTAAGTTTTTCTGAAGCTTAACAATAGTGATCCAGTTTCATTTTTTTACCATGTGTATGTCCAGTATTCCCAGTACCTTTTATTGGAGAGACTGTCCTTTCCCATTGGATATTCTGGCCTTTTTCTCATAAGTTAATGACCATTAATGTGTGTGGTTGTTTTAGACTCTCTATTCTGTTCCATTGATCTATGTGTCTGTTTTTATTTCCATAAGAATGTCCCTCTTAAGAAAATGTCTCTTAAAAGTTTGGGTGTCACCTGTCACCCAAGCTGGAGAAAATTGATGGGAAGGAAAATCTCAACAGGTTTTTTGGCAGTTTTGCAGCCTATTTTGTACTTAGAAAGAAAGGCAGAGAAGTAAGGGAGGCTTGAGGACATTCGTTGGTAAAAGATGAGGGAGGCAGAGAAAGCAAAGCAAGGAAATCTCTGATGATGGATAAAAAGTAAAGCAGAGAGGCATACACTTTATACAATGGTGGGTACAGAGTTGTTCATATGTACAACTCATAGCGGTGGTATGTGGGCAACAGGATTACAGTGTGGTCTCATGGTGTGGGGCCAGCAGTTGAGCCTTCAAGGGGAGTGTAAAAGAAGGTGATTCTGACTTTTTCAAGGTGTTTTATCTTAGATGCACCAAGGCAATAAGCTATTTCAAAGCTAAAGATTGACATAAGTAAAGGAAGCTATAGGCCTAGGTTGTGACAACCTACCAGGACTGGTTTAATTTAAGAATTTTTACATTCATAACACCTCTTTGTGGTTACTTTGGTCTTTGGGTTGTAAGATACACCATGTAGGTCTTTCCTGAGCTTGTCAAGTCGGGTTTGTTGCTTCATTTTCATCCACACCATACTGTTTGATTACTATAGCTTTGTAACATAGTTCAAAATCAGGGAGTGTGATGCCTCCAGCTTTGTTCTGCTTTATTAGGATTGCTTTGGATATTCAGAGTGTTTCCTGGCTACATACAACCATTAGAAGTCTTTTTCCTATTTCTGAAAAAAACAATATTGAAATTTTGATAGGGGTTACATTAAATACAGGTTACTTTGGATAGTGTAAAAAAAAAAAAATCAACAGAGTAAATTTAGAGATATAATTGTCTTTATTAAGAAATTTGTAAATGGGGCAGCACCATCTAGCAATTACAAGGAAACTAACTCTCAGTGGTTGGACATATTGGATTGTTTTCTTAGAAAGAAGAGAGGGACAAGGGAGCTTGTACCAAAAGAAAAGAAGGAATTATTTTTAGAGCAGGACATCATTTTTGGAGGGATGGGAACAGCAAGGGTTTTGATCCTGCAGATCTCCTCTTATTTCATGAGAGGATGGAGAGAGACCACGTGACAGATTACCTTACTGGTGCTTTCACAAAAAATTCCACACTGGTTAATTAATATGACATTTCTGAGAGGTTGAAATTGCCATTCGATTTGGATTAACTCTCAGTTTGACATTATGAGCTATTAGCAACAGTGACACCTATGAAGCCTGTAGTTTTCTCTTTAACAGTAGTTGTATGGCATATTAAATCTTCCAATGAGGGAGCACAGAAATATTTTTCTCTTCATTTGTGTTTTCTTTAAAATGCATAAATTTCTGAATTAAAGGAGTCATACAAAAATCAAGAATACATACTGCATAAGATATACATATATACATAGATACACACACATATGCAATTCAAAAAGGTATGCAACAGTTAAATTGCTTTGTTTTAGAATTGAAAAAAAATGCAATGATTCTGATCCTCTGTTTCTTTATTCCTGATGGTGATGTGAAATGAGTAATCTAGTTCAGTTGAATGTTTAGAAATAAGGAAATTTTTGAAAGATTTGGTGAGTCTAAGAATAATTTCACAGATGGAGTGTATAAGTATACATATATGTACATTTTTGTCTGGCATTCTCAAAAATAATCACACCTGCATATGCACAAGAAGACATTAATAATTTACCTTTAAGGTCAAAAAGAAACTTGAAGAAATTTGGAGAGAATAGAGTGCTTGATTAAGTTAACATGAAACTGAAAGATGTATACATTTAGACACACATATTTAAAGTAGAATGGTGGACCTTACTTTTCAGAATGAATCATATTTCCTAATTTAATGAATAAAGGCTTTAAATTCAGATGACATTTACTTTATGCAGTGTAGGATCTTAGACTACCTAAAGAGTAAATTGACTTTTGATTTTTTCCTTCTACTTCAGGTAAGATTTTAACACAAAAGACCTTATCCATGGGAAGCTCATAGAATAAGTGGGAGGGATTGGGAAAGGAAACATACTGGAGTGAAGATGTTTCTAGATCTCTCCCTTGAAACAACAAAAGGTGAATATAAAACTCAAGAAAAAACACCAATATTAGTGTGATGACAAAATAAGAAAAGTGGAGATATTTTGTTTATAGGAATCATATTGTAGGCAGGACAGAAAATTTGGAGGACAAACAGGAAGGTAATTTAGTTTAAACGTAAATACACTAACCATTCTTCACCTCAGTGAAAACAGGCCCTTACACATGGAATCATCTTCTAACTTCAGGAGTAGATTGCAGCATGAAAAAGAAACATAGTAATCAATGCAATACTAGGAGAAATACTTCCTAGTATTTAAGGTGAATTCTTTTAAAGAGAATATTCGGTATATCTCTTTATCAAATTCCATTTTCCTCACAATTCTACCTGGAGATACATATTTGATAATCAATCTTTTTCAGGGACTGTGGTAGGCATGTAGATGCTGAACTCAATAAGAGTAAAAATGTAAAAGTCCAGTTTAAAAAAACAGCATTTTATTAAAATTCACATTATCAGTAAGAGGACTTAAAGAGGGAAATAAAATACAATGAGAGACCAAAGTGAAATTGTATTTCAGATTTTTTTGTTTTTTGTTTTGTTTTGTTTTTGGAAACATCATGTTGACAAACTTAGTCAACAAGCATAATTTCTTATATGTGAGTAATACAACACAGAATATTACTTTGGTAACACAAAATAATTCTGAGATGATATGACCATTTGAAAATAATTTTTCTTAAGAAACCCATTACAATTCACAAAATAATTGGGATTTTCCAAATATTTTTGGTTCAAATTTGGGTAAAACTTTTAAGGCTGAGAAAATACACAAGGGGGAAAATGTCCATACTAGAGGAGAAAGCATGATAAACTGAATTACTTACATTGTACACAGAAGGAGAATTAAGTAAATAGGTATTCCAGCAAATAGATAGAAGAGGAACATTCGATTTCCACATTTTCTGGCTTCAAAGCTTTTAGCCCGCAATCATGGGGAGTTCTTCAGCCCTAAATTCATTGTTGGTTATAAGCTGCCATCCCCAGAATCTTTTCAAAGCCCCCTTTATGTCTTTGTTCCTGAGACTGTAGATAAAGGGATTCAGCATGGGTGTGACCACCGTGTACATCACTGAGGCTACTGCACTTGAGTGTGTGCTGTGGGAAGAGGCAGAGCTGAGGTACACCTAGGCTGTACAGTAAAATAAGGAGACAACAGAGAGGTGAGACACACAGGTAGAAAATGCTTTATATTTCCCCTGAGCTGAAGACATTCCACGAATGCAAGAAACGATCTTAGAGTAAGAGTAAAGGATCCCAGTAAGGGGAATACCATTCAACAGTCCAGTTGAAAATATATCATTATGTTATTAAGAAAGGTGTCTGAACAGGCAAGTTGGATCATCTGATTGAGTTCACAGAAAAAGTGGGGGATTGTGAAGACTGTACAGAAAGACAGTCGCAATATCATTAAGCTTTGCAACAAGGAAACAGGGCACTCATGATCCAGGACACCAGAAGCAGCAATCTGCAGAGCCGGGGGTTCATGATAACTGTGTAGTGCAGGGGGTGACAGATGGCCACAAAGCGGTCATAGGCCATCACAGTCAGAAGGAAGTCGTCCAACACTCCAAAGAGTAGGAAAAAGTAGACCTGTGTGATGCAGCCTTTATAGGTTATGACTTGGCTCTGTGTCTGGATGTTCACCAGCATCTTTGGGATGGTGGTAGAGGTGAAACAGATGTCCACAAAGGACAGGTTGGAGAGGAAGAAGTACATGGGTGTGTGGAGTTGGGAGTGTGAGGTTATGGCCAGAATGATGAGCAGGTTTCCAACCATGGCGATCAGGTACATGGAGATGAAAAGCCAAATATGAGAGATTGAATTTGGTTTCTCTGAAAATCCCACTAGAAGGAATTCTGTAATCTGTGAATAATTTTCTGTACCATGTGTTGGTTGTTATGACTGGGAAAAAAAATTTACACAATTAATTAACAATCATGGTCATTGCTAGCATCTTGATGCGCCACAATTTGTATTGCAGTAAAATATATATGGTACATATGTGAGTTCATAGACATCTGATACCTTTTAAATAATCTTACCTCTAAATAGGAATTGCTGTCCCACTATCAGTGTTGGCCAAATAAATATTTTTTTATACAGGTTTAATGAGAAATTCGTTCTCATATAATTTCTGTGATTCCTGTACCTATTTCATGTTTATTTGAGCACCCTTGTTTTCATAGGGCACTTACTAAATGAGGCTGGCCTGTCTCACTTTTCTTGTGGTACTTTTCTTTGTTATTTTTGACTTTGAGTTTTGACCTCTTTCATGACATATTTGATGGATACACTGGTCCTAGTTATATCTGTTTTCAACATGCAATCCTCCTTAGACATATTATATAAATCCTGCTTATGCTACAACTATTGGTCCCTTTTTCATAAATTTATCTCTGAGGAAATGAGGTCATACCACGCTCATTGAGAATATGTGTGAGTCTGACCTTTCTCTCAAAGGAAAACAGGGTGCTGAAAAAGAGAAGCCCTACAGTCCAAAGACAGAGAAAGAATATAGGGTAGTAAAAATCACACACGATGTTAGATGCTTCATGTGCTCTGAAAAAAAAGAGTAGGTATAAAAGAACAGAGATGTGCATGTTATTTTTAATGTAGTTGAGAAAGACTTGACAACAGCATGCTCTTTGAACTGAGACCTCAAGGAAGATACAGGAGTGACAGGAATATTGTGGGGAAGTGTGTAGGCTGTGTGGGAAAGGGGCAGTGCAAAGGTCTTGAGGTGGTACTTGTCTCAAGTAATCAAGGCTGAAAAGGAATCGGGATGGTGAGGGGAATGAAAAAGAGTGAGATGATAGTGATGGTGTGAGAGAACGTCGAGGAATGAGATGACCTGTTTGCTATAGGTGAAACTTCAAGACCCAGGAATGACTCAATTCCTTAAACTTTATTATCTTTGCAAGGGATCCTGTGAGGAGAAGCGATGCTTTCTTATTTCCATTGTTGTGACATTCTGTATCTATAAGGAACACATTTTAGAGTATATGAGCTAGATACCTCTGCCCAAGAAATGGAGAAATGCTCATGGTCCACAAACCACACACACTCACACCCATAGACACACACACTATATCCTCCTGGAGTCATGTTAATACCAGATTCTACTCACCTCCAGACACAATACTGAGGAAAGAAAGAATACAAGGCAAGATAATATAAGATTACCTTGTCCCATTAAGTTATAGAAATCGTTTGAATGTCCATTAATAGGCCCAAATTGACATTTAAATATGGGCTCCATTTTTCATATAACTATTTTCTGCCTGTACAAAAAAAGCAGTTAAATAGAGAGATAAAAATGTAAGAGAGAGAAACCGACATTACACAGTGACAGAGGTAGATCTAATAATTTCCGGTGGTCTCTGAGAGATTGTGATAAAGAAAAGTGTTCCGTGATGGTGACATGCCAACCACAGTTGTTTTGCCTTATGCTCAGAATAATCAATAAAGTAGCAAATAACAATTTACTCAAAACAAAAAGAGCAATCTTCATGGCATCAAGACCTTACAGATCAAACACCTTACTAGAAGATTTGCAAAGAAACCTACGATTTACAAAAGTAAATACAACGTATAGAAAAAAAACAGGGATTTTTAAAGCTGAAATGAGACTTCAGTTAATAACATTAAACACAAAACCTTGGGAGTCAGAAAACCCAGTGTTGATTCTGAGATCTATCACCTCTTAGTTTTTTGAATGAGGAGAGACAGCTGGACATTCTTAGTGCTAATAACCCCACCAAATAGTGCAGACAGCAAATGAATTCAGAATGGTGACAGGTTTGAACAATATATGTAATATGCTTAGCAAGTTAATCATTTATTTCTGTTGATAAATAAATGATTACCACTGTGACGAGTTGAGGCTGATTATTTTTTTTCTGCATCTAATATCTCCATTGCTTCCCCCTCTAGGTCCCCAATTGCACAGCCATATTATTTTTCCATCCCTCCCATGTTTTCCAGGTTGGAAACCCTCTAAATAGAATCACATTGACTCATGGAGATCTCTGTATATTGAAAACTGTTCATAAGACTCCCACATTAACTCCATCCCAGTGACTCCTCAATGCAGACAGAAGACAAATTTTGTAGCTTCAATCACAAGGCTCAAGTCTTGTAACCTTTTCACCTCTTCACCTACATAGAGCCATGCTTGTGCTCACATTAATCTTCCAAATGTTGAACCTGACTCCCAGTTTCACCTGGCACCACAGCTATAAGGCTCAGAGCCTTTACACACATGCTTCTCTCTGCTTGGTGTTACCCCAAGAGACACTTGGAACTTTTCAACTCCTCTCCGTCTTCTAAACTCTGTGTCCTCTTTCAGGCTGCCTGCTTCCTCTCTTCATGAGCCTGTTCTTTTTCTGAATATTATACAGGAAAAGGATACTTTCTCATCAAGTTAATTACATATTCGGATGCTCATGGTGGAGTTTCCTCTTAGTTATATGTCTTTTCTTCCTTGACAGAGTGAGTGCGTGAGGCATGCAGCATTTATACATATCACCACCTTCACATCAGACTTAGCTGAGTTGGAAACAGTAGATGAATAAATAAACATCCATAGTGCGGTAAGGGAACATTCTCCAGAAATTGTTGATGATGAGAGAAGGAAGAGAAGGAGGCAACTCTGATCTGGATGTGGGGACATGCCAGAGGAATGTTTTCTGTATTCTAATAGGACCCAGTAGCGTGTCAGACTGGTTTGTAAGAATTAACTAGAATAGAATCAAGAAGTCATAAAAGAAAATATGAGAGTGTTTCAAACATAGAGTACATATATAATCGTTTCATGGTTCTCTGTCAGTCTCTGTGTGTGTGTGTGTGTGTGTGTGTGTGTGTGTGTGTGTGTGTGTGTGTGTGTGTTTCTGCGTTTTTGTGTAGGCATGCTGGATCACAACATAAAACGAATGTCTTACTTTGGAACAAATAAAAAACTCTCTAATCCACTCATTAAATAAAAGAATAGTTTTAAAGACCACTTCTTGCCAATAAAGGAAAAGCAAGAGAATGTCGAGCCCACAGAGAGTCAGGTGCAGAGAGAAGAGGCAGCCGGCATGGGTGCTCCAGCCCCTCAGACTCAAGGGAACTCTCACTAACTGGGCCTTTACCACCTCACTGGCATCATGGAGTCCACCTCAGCCCTGATCTAATTGTTATTCCTGCACTTATTCCACATTATTTTGACCACCCCTGTTTTTATATGGCCCCATAGTGTATGAGCCTGCCCCTTTTCTCACTTTTCTTTGTGGAATTCTTTCCTTTTTTTGGGGGGGCTTTGAGTTTTTATGTCTTTGTAACACATCTGATGGGTACACTAGTTCTGGTTCTCTTCCTTATCTAACATGAAAAGGGCTCCCCAGACATAGTCTATAAAATCCTGCTTATGCTACAACTTGGTTCCCTTTCTTCATACAGTTATGCCTAAGGAAATGGTGTTATACCACACTCATTTCATTATACTGGGCCTTCTCTTGTGTAACATGAGATCCAAGGAAAACCTCACTTATTTTGCTTACCTATGTGTTTAATAATATGTGCACTTATACAGAACATATTGTTGAGGATTGGGAAAAAACGACCAAGTTAAAATAGTAGATTTTAGTAACTGTATTGTCAAGTTGATTTCTATGTAAGACTAATTCTAAAAGAAAAGATATAAAATACAATAATTTATTCACATTTTTATGGGTCTCTAATTGCTGATAATTGGCAAAGTCTTGGAAAGAAAAATAAAAAATATCCTTTTGAGAAGCTATGGAGGAAGAACTATCTACTGTTATAATTTTTACCTTATAAACATAAATAGATTCAGATGTGCTCAGGAAAGGATAGATGTGATCCTAATGAATGCAAAAGAATGCGCATCAAAAGATGGGTGAAGACATATAAGTTTTTAAAAATTTATTTAAATTAGTTTCAAGTATATAGTAGTTTGTAAGCCATATATATAGTTCATAAAATGATCCTCAATGCTCCCTCCCTTCCCTGGCCCTCCATCTAGCCATCATATTAATGCTAATGTCATCCCTTTGCCATGCTACCTATCGCTGTGACCAACTATCAACTACTAATTTGTACTTCTTTAACCTTATGTGTAAAAATAATGAGGGGGATATAATATGATAAATTGTTAGAATTCAACAGAAAATTATAATTTTCATCTTCTCCCCCAGATACATATCTATATATAAAAAGGAATTCATGCCAAAGAGCAAAATTGGTAGAAAAAACTCCAATTTACATATTAGTAAATTAATTAATCTACCTCGCCAACAAACCTGGCCATCTCTGGGCTCTAGGTCAGGCTGGGTAGGCTCTCAGAAGATGTCAGATTGAAATTTTAGGTTCCATCCACTCTGACCCTTTTTGAAGTACCTGCTGGCTCTCAGACTCACCTGAATGGGGTCTCTGAAAGAGAGGACTTCTTGTGGAAGTCTGAATGCCTCCTTGGATGGTTGATGATGGAGACTGAAGCTGTGTTCCAGAGAAGGCAGCAAGACAAGTAAAGCATTGGTCCCACTCAGACTTAGGAATCGAAAATAAAGCCCAAGCTTGCACATACAGAAAAGAGATAGTTTCTGCTTCATTTATCTGCTCATTAGGCACTGTTTCCAATGTTACTCCCACTTCTGAGCACCGATTTCCCTGTGGGACACTGGTCTGGATGGACTGGGAATTTCTACTGTTAATTCTGTGTTCTCAAAGGACCAGGTTAGAAGTCAAGTGAATCCTGTTTTCGTTATTCCTTCTTCATGATTCTCCTACCTGCGAGAGTCTCACCTTATCTCGACCTCCCAGAACATTATCCCAACCCTGAGATAAAGTTCTCTCAGAAGTCTAGACTGAGATACTGTCTGCACTAGATCCCTGGGTCTTCAAAGCATTGGCACCTGGTGGGACACAACTCCTGATAGGTACAGAAAATTGCCATTTCCCTCTTTGTCAAAACTCTGTGACTTTCATGTAAACTTTGGACACTATACCCTGTGGCTTCATGCCACTTTATCAAATTCATGAAGAATATTATACTTCTATCAGAGGAGTTGTCCTTTAGTCCCACATTATAAAATATTTGATATTATAAGAATTGTATTTACATAATTTTATGCCATATAATCTGAGCTTTTACCTTCAGGCTTTGTCAAATTTCAACTTTATAAATTCCATCCTATGGGGTAGTGCTATTATGAACTCTATCCCACATTGCAGAAATGAGACTTCAAAAAGTTGAGTGATCTGCCTGAAGTTATAATCAGAGTAAAGGATAGGTGCTGATTGGAATCTGTCAGGACTCTTCCAGATTTTGTTCTCTGGGCCAGTGATCCAGCTAGAGATGATATTGCCCCTGCCTATTAGCAATGTCTGAAGGGAGGCTGCTAAAAGTCTACAACATCAAACACAGATAATTATGTCAAATAGAGAAGTGAGAAAAGCTAATCTGTACAAGCCCTTCTTCACATTTAATGTGCATGTGACTCATGCAGGATTGTAGTTCAAGTGCAAATACTGATTCAGCAGGCATTGTTGGGCCCAGGGACTCTGCATTTCTCACAAGCTCCAGGAAGATGCTCATGCTGCAGGTCCTGGTCTGAGGACATTGTGAGTAGAACAGCTGAGGTCCTGTAAACTGTAAGGGGCAAATAGTTTATGACATCTTGCTCAAAATTTGTTTGCATTGCATTGTGATTAAATGTGTGCAGTCATGCACCATCAATGAAAGAGGATAAATTCTGAGAACATGAGGTAGATTAGGTAGGTTAGGTAGCATAGAGTGCACTTACACAAATTTAGATGGTCAGCCTACTACACACCTAGGCTATGTGGTTAGTCTATTGCTCTGTAGGGGACTAAAAATTTTCTTTCTAACCTTCTAGGTACTTTGCTGACACATCCTTGTTACAAAGGTCAGATTAATAGAAGAAACCAATAAAGTTTAATAACATGTATTTCCTCTGTATACATGGGTGAGACCTAGGAAAACTGAGTAACTCCCCAGAATGGCCTGAGGTATCATCTTAACTACAATCTTAAGGGAAGATAGAAGAAGGTGCTGGATGTAGTCAGTTATGTAAGTTTATCAAGAGAAGCCCAGTCAATGAGATAAGGTTGTTATGCAGCTGTCTTCTTCATTGTCTTCTTCATTGATGAGTTTCTAGAGAAAAGGTCTCCTCCCTTTTCCTGGTACAGCCAGAGAGACACCCTTAAATTGGAGATTTTCCTTACTATGCAAATGTTCTTTGCAAACTACTACTTGTAGGTGGAATTCAGAGCTTCTCCTATGACTGCTTTTCTTACAATTAACGAGACTAAGATAATCTTTATGGCAAATTGACACATTTTGGTGTGAGAAATTCTGTTCCCTTGCATTTTCCAGGTTACAGACCTATATAATGTGTTATTTTACGAGCATTGCAGGAAATTGTATCACGATGACTATTTGTGTAATGCCTTAAGTTCCGATGTTACCAAAAGCTATAAAGTCTTAGCGATAGGAATTTTTCAACAACATTATAATCTTATGGGATGAACCTTATATGTGTTGTCCCTTGTTGACCAAAATGTCCTTATCAGCACCTGATTATCAGCACTCATTCTAGAGGCTGTGATAATTCTGTTTCTTTCTTTTATATAAAGACTCTTCAGTATCACCAAATAATGTACTTCAGAAAAAGACTTAGTAGTAGGCAGAATAAGGGCCTCCAAAACATGCCTACAACCTACTCCCTAGAAACTTTGTGTATACTATTTATTAAAGAAATGAAGGTTAAGGAAGCGCTTGGAATCAGTTTTCTTATCAGCTGACTTTAAGAAAGAACATTGTCCTTGATTATGCAGGTGGAACTAATGTCATCACCTTGGTCCGAGAAAATGGAACAGGAAGGAACAATAGCTAGCATGAGAGGGAAATTGGAAGATGCTACACTGGTGACTTTGGAGATGCAGAAAGGGCCAGGAGCAAGGAATGCTTGTGGTCACGAGATGCTGGAATAGGAGAGGCAACATTCTCTCCTGGAGCCTCCAGGTAGAACCAGCCCTGCAGACAGCTTGATTTTAGTCTAGTGAGCCTCCTGTCAGGGTTCTGACCTTCAAAACAATAAGAACACAAGTTTGTTTCTTTCATATCCCACTGTTTTTATTTATTACAACAGGAATATATACATTTAACCAATCAATCTTTTTTGGTGGATAATTTTAGCTTTTCAATTTATTCTATTAGCTTCCCTTGGAAAAGGTCTTTTGTGTTGAAATCCCAACTCGAGAAGAAGGAAAATTTCAAAAATCAATTTACTCCATTAGGTGGTCTAATGAATCCTACACTGCATAAAAGTAAATGTCGTTCTGAATTTGAGGCCTTCATACATTAATTTAGGAAATATAATTCATTGCTAAAGTAAGGTCCACCATTCTGCTTTAAATATTTGTGTGTAAATGTCTACATTCTTTCAGTTTTATGTTAACTTAATCATGCAATCCTTTAACTTCTATTCTCTCCAAATTTATTTCAACTTCTTTTTGACCTTGAAGGTGACATTATTAATGAGTATGTGTTGTTCAAATTTATGTGTGGTTACTTGAAAGACAGTCAGGTAAAAATTCACATATTTGTATACTTAAATACACTCCATATGTGAAATCATTCTTAGTCTCACCCAATATTTCTAAGCATTTATATATTTCTAACAAAGTTACCTTATATGATTTCATCAGAAATAAGGAATTAGAGGATCAAAATCATCACATTTCTTTACAATTTTAAAACAAAGCAATTAAGCTGTTGTACATCTTTTTGAATTTCATATGCGTGTGTGTTTCTATGTGTCTATGTATATACTCATGCATTATGTATTCCTAATTTTTGTATGGTTCCTTTAGTTCAGCAATGATGTATTTTATTATTTATTTATTTATTTTTCTGTTTTATTATTCATTTATTTTTTAAATTAAGTTTATTAGGGTAACATTGGTTAACAGTTATATAATTTTCAGGTATACATTATCATTTGACATCTGTATATACTATTGTGTGTTTACAACTCAAAGTCTAGTTTCCTTCAGCTAGTATATATATGATCCACTTTACCCACTTTACCCTCCCCTACCCTCCTATATGCGACCCTCTTTACCCATACTACCTACCCCTCCTCCTCATCTTTTACCTTTGATAACCACTAATCTACAGTCCATGTCCATGAGCCTGTGTTTGTTTGTCCTGTTCAGTTGTTGCTTTTAGGGTTATATCCCACATATAAGTGATATCATGTGATTCTCAACTTTTTCTGGTCTACTTTGCTTAGCATGATTATCTCGAGGTCCATCCAAGTTGATGCAAAAGGCAGTATTTCATCTCTTCTTATGGCTAAGTAATATTCCATTGTATATGTGTACCACAGCTTCTTTAGCTAATCATTTATTGTAGTGTATTTCAGTTCCTTCCATGTGCTGGCCATTGTGAATATTGCTGGTATGAACATAGATGTGCAAATATCTCCTCGGATATGGAATTTCAAGATTTGGAGTGAATACTCAGTAGAGGAATTGCTGGATCATATGGTAAATCAATTCTTAGTTTTTTGAGGAATCTCCATACTGTTTTCCATAGTGGCGGTCCGAATTGCAGTCCCACCAGCAGTGTATGAAGGTTCCTTTTTCTCCGCATCCTCTCCGACATTTGTTACTACTTGTCCTGTTGATTATAACTATTGTAACAGGTGCGAGATGGTATCTCATTGTGGTTTTGATTTGCATTTCTCTAGTATCTAGTGATATTGAGCATCTTTTCATGTATTAGTTTGCCATCTGTATTTCCTCTAGAGAGAAGTGTCTGTTCAAGCCCTCTGCCCATTTGTTGATTGGATCGTTTGTTTTTTTGTTGTTATTGAGTCGTAGAGCTCTTTGCATATTTTGGATATTAGGCCCTTCTTGGTGGCATTGCTTGCAAATGTATTTTCCTGTAGGATTGTTGTCTCTTTACCTTGTGGACGATTTCTTTTGCTGAGCAGAAGCTTTTAATTTGATGTAGTCCATTCATTTATTTTTGCTTTTACTTCCCTTGCCTTTGAGGTGAAATTTAGTTTCTATGTTTTCTTTATGCATTTTATTGATTCCGGTCTTATATTGAGGTCTTTAATCTATTTTGAGTTAATTTTGGTGTGTGGCGATACACAACAGTCAAGTTTCATTCTTTTGCTGGTGGCTTTCCAATTTTCCCAGCACTATTTTTAAGAGGCTTTCCTTACTCCACTGTATGATTTTTTTTTTGAGAATTTTTTGTTCATATACTTATGGGTTTCCTTCTGTACTCTAGATTCTATTCATTAGTATGGTACAATAATAGGTGTGTTCCTCAGCTCTGACTCTTCCCACGGCACACACTCAAGTGCTGTGGCCTCAGCGATGTACACGGTGGTTACACCCATTCTGAACCCCTTTATCTACAGTCTCAGGAACAAAGACATAAAGGGGGCTTTGAAATGGTTCTGTGGGGTGGCAGCTTAAAATGAACAGCTGTTTTAGGGCTGAAGAATTCCCCATGATGGGTGGGCTAAAAGCTTTGAAGCCAGAAAATGTGGAAATCGAATGTTCCTCTTCTATTTATTTGCTGGGATATCTATTTACTGAATTCTCCTTCTGTGTACAATGTAAGTAATTCAGTTTCTCATGCTTTCTCCTCTAGTATGTGGACATTTTCCTCCCTTGTGTATTTTCTCAGTCTTAACAACTTTTACCCAAAGTTGAACCAAAAATATTTGGAAAATCTTGATTATTTTGTGCATTCGTATGGATTCTTAAGAAACATTTCTTCTCAAATGCTCATATCATCTCAAGAATTTTATTTTGTGTTATAAAAAGAATTCATGTGTTGTATACCTTACATATAGCAAACTATGCTTGTTGACTAAGTTCATTAACATGATGTTTTATAAGAAACTGGAATGCAGTGTAATTTAATTGTCATTCTATTTACTTTCACAACCATAACTGCTCTTACTGGTAATGTGAATTTAACGTCCTGCTGGTTTTTTAACTGGACTCCTACTTTTTTACTGTTATTGAGGTTGGCATCTACAATGCCTTCTATAGTCCCTGACAAAAATTGATTACCAAGATATATCTTCAGGTAGAGTTGTCAGGAAAACACAAATGTGACAAATAGATTCACCTAATATGATCTTTAGAGTGAAAGAATTAGTCTTGTATATGCCAAAGTATTACTCAGTTGATTAGTATACAAAATGTTTCTTTTCCACGCTGCAATCTACTCCTGAAGTATAGAAGATGGATTCCATGTGTAAGAAGGCCTTTGAATCGACGCGAAAGATGGATGCTGTATGTACGTTTTATTGCTATATTACCTTCTTTTGTACTCCCAAGTTTTAGTCCTGCCTACAAATATGATTCCTATAATCAAAATATCTCCATTTTTCTTAATTTTGTCATACCACTAAATGAAAAATGAAAAAACAATATTAATATCATCCATTTCATAATTCCTCATATGTAAGAATCACTTCCGTCTTCATGACATGAGTGTGACTCACAGGAGAGCTTGAGTTCCTGTCCTGTCACAAGATTCAGGGTCAGCAGGGCTTCTGCTAAGATGCAGGCCCTTCTGACCTCACCTGGTTACCTGGAAGCAATCCTCATTAGAGCCAATTGTTAATCCAGTTATCCGAAATCAGCTTGAATAACAAAATAACCAAATGCTATCTCCAAATCTCACCACATATGCCCCAAATTAAAAATATCAGCTTATCATAATTTCCTTTAGTTTGATTGCCTTGATTCTTGTATCAGTTAGTTAATGCTGTATAACAAACTGTCCTAAATGGTATGATTTCTATCAAAGGGGTTATATGATGGGAGTTGTTCTGATCTCTGTTCAGATACTCATGAGTTTGCATCAGCCGGGGTTCTGGACACTGTGCGTCTATAGCTCATCCATGATGTTGTGGGAGGCTGGAATGCACCTCTGTCTTGAACCAGTATACTGATTTATTTATATATGTAGTATAATCGTGTTTGCCAAAAAAAATGAGTTTACCAAACATAATTTGTGAAAAATTAATGTGACTATGTTTATATTCATATAAAACAGTTTGCTTTCTACCACATGATATTGCTCCCTCCTCCAGTAAAGTGTGACTCAAACTACTTGCGCTCTCCATCCTGTCTTGAATTAGGCATCACTAACTTTTTCCTGTTTGTTATTTTATTGGAGTATAATTGCATGCAATATATTGCAGATACTTAAAGTGTACGAGTTGCTGGATTAAGGGGAGCTAACAACTTAAGAGCACATATTGAAAGGGTCTGTTTACACATCATTCAAAGAACTGTAGGAAAGTTTTAATTGGATTATTACAGATCTGTGAAAAATGGAATCTCCCTGAGTCTGTTTCTTTATTTCTGATTGTCATGCTGGATAATAATATTTCTGATAAATCTGGTGCAGAATACATGAAATCTGTAAAAATACATTTTGAATCCAAGAATTCTTTTATCGGTTAGTATTCTTGTAACAGATGTGTATTTATATATGATTATTTAATAAATAAACAAACTCCCTCACATATATGTACATAGACAGGCTCAATGACCCATCTTTTATGTTGAAATAAAATGAGAGAGAATGTTGGAGAAGATAGAAATGAAAATCATTTTAGATTGAATTAACATAAAAATTTAAAAATATATAAACATGTACTGAAAAAATTATTGTAGAATTCTTATCCTTAGTTTTAATAATAAACTATTGCCCTATCTTAATTTACAAAGGCCTCAAATTCAGAATCTTGTTTACCTTTTTACAATGGGAGTTTCTCTGTAGCAGCTAATGGGGCAACATCTCCAATTTAACTTTAGATTTTTCTTCCACTTACTGTGTGTTTCAACAGAGAATGCCCTCACCTAAGGAACCAAAATGAATGCATTCAGATTTTAATGTCACATTCCTCCACAAAGAGTTATTAAATAAATGTCTCTATAACATTGCTATTGGTGCTGTAACAAAAGCTCACACTGAGAGGTTTAAAAGAAAAACATTTATTTGCCTGAAGTTCTGGGAGTCAGAAGTCTGAGGAGACGATGGGCTGAAATCAAGAACTCTGCAGGGCTCATTCCTCCTGGAGGTTCCAGGAGCGAATTTCTTTCCTCTCCTATTCCAGTGTCTGGTGGCCACAAGCATTCCTCGGCTCACAGCCCTTTCTCCATCATCAATGCGAATAGCATAGCATATTCCAATCTCCCTCTGATTCGACTTTTCTTTCTTCCTCTTCCACATTCGAAGACCATGGTGATGATATCAGTCCCATGTCAATAACAGACAATCTTTTTTTGCTTAGATTATTTTTTTTTATTGTGGTGATATTGGTTAATGAAAACCAATAAGTTTCAGGTACGATCCAACAGTAAGGCATATATGTTGCGAGGTGGTTAGGAAGAAGAGCAGGAGTCTGGAAATGCTTTTACTAACATGGATAAGGGAGAGGGGATGAATGGCAATGCTCACATCCCCCACCCTGTCTCTATGGCTTTTATTAAGTTCTATAATAATGCTGGCTTTGTATTTAAGCAATTGTTACTCTAAGGTCAGTAGATATTAGCTAGATACAAAGTACAGCTAGCTTCCAGATCTGGTCTCAAAGCCACCTCTGTGTTCTCGGCTATCTCCTCTTAAGTATCTTTTCTAGTTCTTGTCACTGTGATATCCTTGTCCCTAGAGTGATGTCCCAGAATAAGTCAGGCGTGTATGCCCTCCCTCCAATGCGTCCTTGTGTGCAAGTCCACATCTATTACGTCAGGCGTGCGCGCCTTCCTTGCAATGTGTCCTAGTTTAAGTCCAGTTTCCACCTTGGTATCCTCATTCTATTTAAGCAGTACCTTGACTGCTCTTCCTCACAATGTAGACATCATCATAATTTCTTTCAAGTCTCAGCCTGTTGCTAGTGATGCTAAAGGTGTGGAAAGCCTGGGGCTCTGGCCGGGGGCCCTATCCCTTGTTCCTTTGACCAGAACCAATGTTGTGGCTGAACCGGATGCTTGTCGTCTTTATTATATTTGCATTAAGCTCAGGGAACTATGAAAACACAACGTTTGTTACTCACAGGTCCTGTGTGATGGGGAGCCACACAGGAAAACCTGGGGGAGGGGATCCAAGAAGAGAGAGGGAGAAAGAGAAGAGAGAGAGGGAATGGACTAAGTGGGGGAACTTCATGCTTATCTACTAGCCTTACCATACAGCTAGCATTGTTTTTTTGTTTGTTTAGTTTTGTTTGGTGTTTGAGATGAATGTATTTAAACCTGGTGACTCATGAATCAAAAGTTTAATGTCAGGCGTTACACTTATATTATATTTGGTCTCCTGGTTTCATTGTCTCATTCAGCTTGGTGACTAGAAATCCTACAATGGTCACTGGCAAAAATTAATTATGAAATATATATCTCTCATTGGAGTCTATATGGAAACATACATGAGAGGTTCAGAGAGAAACAGAAAATGAGGCATATATGCTATTTTGTGGTAAGGGTGAAGTAAAGCATCTGGGGCTTCAGAGCGGAAAAGTTCATGGGGAAAACAGTAAGAGCAGATGTTCAGTTAGAAGATGTCTAGGTTATAACAGGTTATCTCTAATGATCACTCTTATTGCAGGCAGACCCCCACATTTAAATTCTTTAACAGTGAGGGAAAAGTTTTCTAGGGCCCAAGTTGCCTCAAAATATTTTACATACACATCTTGAGGTAAGTTTTTCTGAAGCTTAACAATAGTGACCCAGTTTCATTTTTTTACATGTGTATGTCCAGTATTCCCAGTACCTTTTATTGGAGAGACTGTCCTTTCCCCATTGGATATTCTGGCCTTTTTCTCATAAGTTAATGACCATTAATATGTGTGGTTGTTTTAGACTCTCTATTCTGTTCCATTGATCTATGTGTCTGTTTTTATTTCCATAAGAATGTCCCTCTTAAGAAAAGGTCTCTTAAAAGTTTGCATGTCACCTGTCACCCAAACTGGAGAAAATTGATGGGAAGTAAAATCTCAACAGGTTTGTTTTTTTTTGTTTTGTTTTTGCAGCTTATTTTGTACTTATAAAGAAAGGAAGAGATGTAAGGGAGGCTTGAGGACATTTGTTGGTAAAAGATGAGGGAGGCAGAGAAAGCAAAGCAAGGAAATCTCTGAGGTTGGATAAAAAGTAAAGCAGAGAGGCATATAATTTTTACAATGGTGGGTTTAGAGTCGTTCACGTGTACAACTCATAGAGGTGGTATGTGGCAACAGGATAACAGTGTGGTCTTGTGGTGTGGGGTGACAGTTGTGCCTTAAAGAGGAGTGTAAAAGAAGGTGACTCTGACATTTTCAAGGTGCTTTATCTTAGATGTACAAAGGCAATATAGTATTTCAAAGTTAAAGACCTACCTTTGTCAGGGGAACTACAGGCCTAGTTTTGTGACAACCTGCCACGACTGGTTTAATTTAGGAATTTTTACATTCAGAGCACCTCTTTATGGTTACTTTGGTCTTTGGGTTGTAAGGTCCACCATGTAGGCCTTTCTTGAGCTTCTCAAGTAGGGTATGTAGCTTCTTTTTTATCCACACCATACTGCTTTGATTACTGTAGCTTTGTAACATAGTTCAAAATCAGGGAGCATGATGCCTCCACCTTTGTTCTGCTTTATTAGGATTGCTTTGGATATTCAGGGTGTTTCATAGCTTCATATATCCTTTAGGAGTCTTTTTTTCTATTTCTGTGAAAAACAATATTGGAATTTTGATATGGGTTATATTAAATCCATGGATTACTTTGGATAGTGTAAAAAACCAAAAATCAACAGAATAAATTTAGAGATCTAATTGTCTTTATTAAAACATTTTTACACGGGGCAGCATCCCATCTAGCAATTACAAGGAAACTAACTCCCAGTAGTTGGACATATTGGAATATTTTCTTAGAAACAAGGGAGAGGTAACAGAGTTACCAACAAAAGAAAAGAAATAATTGTTTTTAGAGCAGAGCATCATTTTAGGAGGGATGGGAAAAGCAAGGGTTTTGATCCTGCAGGTTTCCTCTTCTTTCTCTTGGGGAACGGAGGGGCCATCGTGACAGATGTAGTTACTGGTGCTTTAACAAAAAATTACTGACTGGTAATTTTAATAATATGACATTTCTGAGAGGTTGAAATTGCCTTTAGATTTGGATTAAACCTCAGTTTGACATTATGAGCTTTTAGCAACAGTGACACTTATGAAGCCTGTAATTTTCTCTTTAACAGTAGTTGTATGGCATATTAAATCTTCCAATGAGGGAGCATAGAATAATTTTTCATTTATTTGTGTCTTCTTTAAAATGCATAAATTTCTGAATTAAAGGAGTCATACAAAAATCAAGAATACATACTGCATAAATATATACATACATACATAGACATGCACACATATAAAATTCAAAAAAGTATGCAGCAGTTAAATTGTTTTGTTTTAGAATTGTAAAAAAAAATGCAATGAGTCTAATCCTCTGTTTCTTTATTCCTGATGGTGATGTGAAATGAAAAATCTAATTCAGGTTAATGTTTTTAGAGATAAGGAAATGTTTAGAAAGATTTGGTGAGTCTAAGAATAATTTCACATATGGAGTGTATTTATGTATACATATATGTACATTTTTGCCTGACCTTCTCCAAAATAAACACACATACAGCATATGCACAACAAAGACTCTTAATAATGTGAACTTTAAGGTCAAAAAGAAAGTTGAAAAAATTGGAGAGAATAGAATGCTTGATTAAGTTAACATGAAACTGAAGGATGTATACATTTAGACATACATATTTAAAGTAGCATGGTGGGCCTTACTTTTTGGAAATAATTATACTTCCTAATTTAATGCACAAAGGCTTTAAATTCAGATGACATTTACTTTCATGCAGTATAGGATTCATTAGACCACCTAATGGAGTAAAATGACTTTTGAATCTTTTCTTCTACTTGACCTGAAATTATAACACAAAACAGCTTATACAAGGGAAATGAATAGAAGAAAGTGGGAGAGTTTGGGAAAGGAAACATGCTGGAGTGAGAGACGTTTCTAGATCTCTCCCTTGAAACAACATAAGATGAATATGTAAAACTCAAGAAGAAACACCTAACATTTAGTGGTTATGACAAAATTAAGAAAAGTGGAAATATATTGTTCATAGGAATCATATTTGTAGGCTGGACTCAAATTTTGGAGGATAAACAGAAAGGTAATTTAGTAATAAAACATAAATACACCAACCATTCTTCACCTCAGTGAAAACAGGCCCTCACACATGGAATCCATCTTCTATACTTCAGGAGTAGATTGCAGCATGAAAAAGAAATATTTGCATAGTAATTAATGCAATACTAGGAGTAATGCTTCTTCGTATTTAGGGTGAGTTCTTTCTAAAGAGTATATTAGTATATCTCTTTTTCAAATTTCCATTTACACACAATTCTACCTGGAGATACATATTTGATAATCAATCTTTTTCAGGGACTGTGGTGAAATTGTATTTCAGGGTTGTTTTTTTTTTTTTGAGAACATCATGTTAACAAACTTAGTCAACAAGCATAATTCATATATGCAAGTAATACAACAGAAGAATATTCTTTCAGTAACACAAAATAAAATTCTTGAGATGATATGACCATTTGAGAAAAAATTTTTCTTAATAAATCCATATGAATTCACAAAATAATTGGTATCTTCCAAATATTTTTGGTTCAAAATTGGGTAAAGTTTTTAAGACTGAGAAAATACACAAGGGAGGAAAATGTCCATATACTAGAGGAGAAAGCATGAAAACTGAATTACTTACATTGTACACAGAAGGAGAATTAAGTAAATAGGTATTCTAGCAAATAAATAGAAGAGGAATATTCGATTTCCATATTTTCTGGCTACAAAGCTTTTAGCCCGCCAATCATGGGGAGTTCTTCAGCCCTAAATTGTTGTTTGTTATAAGCTGCAACCCCACAGAACTTTTCAAAGCCCCTTTATGTCTTTGTTCCTGAGACTGTAGATAAAGGGATTCAGCATGGGTGTGACCACCGTGTACATCACTGATGCTACAGCACTTGAGTGTGAACTATGGGAAGAGGCAGAGCTGAGGTATACTCCTAGGCCTGTACAGTAAAATAAGGAGACAACAGAGATGTGAGAACACAGGTAGAAAATGCTTTATTTCCCTGAGCTGATGACATTCCAGAAATGCAAGAAACGATCTTAGAGTAAGAGTAAAGGATCCCAGTAGGGGAAAAGCAGCCAACAGTCCAGCTGAAAAATATATAGTTATGTTATTAAGAAAGGTGTCTGAACAGGCAAGTTGCATCATCTGATTGAGTTCACAGAAAAAGTGGGGGATTTTCAAGACTGTACAGAATGACAGTCTCAATACTGTTATGCTTTGCAACAAGGAAATTAAGGCACTCATGATCCAGGACACCAGAAGCAGCAGTCCACAGAGCCGGGGATTCATGATGACTGTGTAGTGCAGGGTTGACAGATGGCCACAAAGCGCTCATAGGCCATCACAGTCAGAAAGAAGTCGTCCGATGATACAAAGAGTAGGAAAAAGTACACCTGTGTGATGCAGCCTCCATAGGTTATGACTTGGCTCTGTGTCTGGATGTTCACCAGCATCTTTGGGATGGTGGTAGAAGTGAAACAGATGTCCAGAAAGGACAGGTAGAGAGGAATAAGTACATGGGACGTGTGGAGTGGGAGGATGTACAGTATCCCATTGGAGTTAAAGAAAAGTGTAGACATAGTGAAAAAGTGCAGTGATTGCCAGAATGATGAGCAGGTTTCCAACCATCGTGATCAGGTACAGGAAGAAGAAAACCCCAAATATGAGTGGTTGCAGTTTTGGTTCCTTGGAAAATCCCATGAGAAGAAATTCTGTAATCTGTGAATAATTTTCTGGCACCATGTGTTTTGGGTAATGACTGCATAATAAAATTTACATATAATGAACAAACATGGGAATTACTGGCATCTTTAAATGCTACAATTTATATATTGCAGTAAAATGTATATATGATACATATGTGAGTTTGTAGACATCTGATTTTCTTTATATTATCTTCCCTCTAAATAGGAATTCCTTTCCCACTATCAGCAATTTGCCAAATAAATTATTTTTATACAGGTTTAATGAGAAATTCTGTCACATATAATTCTGTGATTCCTGCACCTATTTCATGTTTATTTGAGCACTCTTGTTATCACAGGGCGCTTAGTGAATAAGGCTGGCCCTTTCTCACTTTTCTTGTGGTACTTTTCTTGTTTATTCCCAGCTTTATGTTTTGACCTCTTTCATGATGTATTTGATGGGTACTGTAGTCTGTCTATTTCATTTCCAATGTACAAAGTGTTCCTTAGACAT
>PUFA01002378.1:0-27934 GCA_003508835.1 Eonycteris spelaea | reverse complement strand
AATGGCATATGGTGTGTCTTCCCGCTCTGCCTCCTCTTCTCCCAGGGAGGCCAAGCCTCCAGAAGCCCCAGCCTCTGTAGAGGGCACTACAGATGTCATTGGTGTCACCTCTTGCGTCGTTTCCTGGTCTTCATCTGGACTGGTATGGAGATCCAAGAAGAGATATATTATCAGCATCAGTCCCTCTGATGTGCCTTCAAAAGGAAAGGACCTCTCATATCCATCTGTGGAGTCACAGCTCAAGAACCCACGCCGGGAAGGGGTCCCGAATGCAGTCCCTGGGGACCGTGGTGTGAGCGACTCAATGTTCTGGCCTAACCCAGCCTTGGAAATCTCCTCTGTGTGGCTCGGCACTGCCTACACACTCACAGACCACATTCCCCCCATAGTTGTCCTCACCCTCCGTCTCTGCCTCAGGGGCTCAAGGTCCTTTAGTCCTGAGAGGAGGAGTTGGACCTGGTGCTCCAGGCTGGACCCTGGAAGTTGACCTGGACGTAGGCCAGCAACAGCCTCAGGCAGGGGAATTCTGCGGGCTGGAGAAAGTCCTGTGGTGCTGGTAGCCAGATGCCTAAGATGAGTAGATGGCCCTGGGGTACAGGCAAGTACAGAGTCTGAGGCCTGGCATCTCCTTTCACACTGCCCTCCCAGAGCACTGTGTGGGGGTCTGGGTCCCCATGCCCTCTGCTCCAGCAAGTCCAGAATTAGTCCTGTTCCTCATGGTCTTGCAACTTGGCAGTGCTGCCAGAGATGTGCCTGGCCTCCCAGGGGTGTCCAGACGAAAGCCTTTGGAACTGCTCGTCAGCGGTTGGGGGAGCTGGGCTGACCCTGTCCTGATATCCCTGGTGCCCACCTGCCACACCTCAGCCCCTCCACAGCTCTCTGACTCCTTCCCTCTTTCTAGGAAACACCCTCAGCCCTCGTCCCTTGCAGAAACAAGTGATGTGTGGGGTTCAGGGTTCTGCTGGCACCTCCAATCCACAGGCTCCACACCCAGCTCAGGGCTCTATCTCAAGCCCACTCACCCTTTCACCTGGTCCAAGGGTCCACCATCCCCTTCAATATGGTAAGATACAGCCATACCTACAGGGGGCCAGGAGGATGTCACATGGGCTGTCCTGTGGACACGACTTACTCCGTGCCCGCACCTGGTGTGGTTTCCCATATATTTGCCGAATAAATGAGCCTTCATCATTCTCATTGTGGAAATCTTCTGAGTGAGCCTCACCTGCTTTCACCCCTGGGATTTCTACTCTGGCTTCATCCAGAACAGGAACCCCATGGAATCACCAATCTCCTTTTCAGATGAGAAAACAGCTTGGCCCAACCCCGGAAACAGTGAGGATTCAAGCAGAAGCATTGTCATGAGGTAGAGAAAATGCCAAATTATCAGCGTCACAGCTCCACCCACCCACCCCAGAAACCTCTCCACAGGGACAGGCACCCAGAGAGCACTTTGCTAGGGAGGACCACTAGTCGTACAAGGACCCTCTGAGGCTGGTTTTGATCTCACTCTGCTGTACAGAGGAGCAGACAGACTCAGAGATGCAGTGCCTGAGAACTCACACGAGCAGGTGGCTGAATGAACCCTGTGGTGTGGGGGCTAGGCGGAGGCAGGTGCTCACCTTGCACACAGGGTTTCCAGCACCCGCTGCATGTGGTAAATGTTTTGTAACTGCCTAGGAAGGCGGAGACGAAGGTGGGGTCACTGCCAGGAAGGCAGGCACCAGGGCAGCAATCAGACTGTCCAGCCTGCGTGCCCGGGCGGATGGCACCATGCTTGTCTTATGTTGTTGGTTCCTTAATTCACTTTCCCCCTGAGGTAGGACAGAGGAGGGACATGCAGTGAGAGGCAGCACAATGGGCCAGCGTGAGGGTTGGGGACTCAGCTCAGAACAAACTCCCAAGCCCTCAGTGACCGGTGGCAGAAGGAGAGACACGTGTTCTCAGGAGAAAAAGGTTCTTGGCATTGAAATTAGAATTGAGCTGGGAAGTGATTCAACATATTGGTATCTGAGGTCTTTCCTCAGCTGAGCTAAAGCAGCTCCTCCCCATATTGGGTGTCATCCCTGTGATGTTTGACCAAACGTCCCACTCTAGGATGAGAACACAGAGGCTTCTCCTGGAGTGGGAGGGTAAAGACATCAGGACCTGTGGGATGTTCAGGGCGCACCATTGAAATGGCAAGAGAAGGGAGCAAATCAAGCAGAACAGTTCATCGCCATGGAAAAGGGTCCCCTCCTGTTATGTCGGCAGCTGTGTGTCCTGGAGGCTCTGGGGATGTGTCCCCAGGGCAGCAAGTGGCAGAGCAATGGACTGTCATATGAACCCCAGGTCCTTTTGCGTGAAAGTACCCGTACTGATCATGACGTGTCTAAGAATGTGTGGGAGAAGGTGTGCGAGGATCGGGAGTCCAGCACACCGGGGGGCGATGAAACAAGAGAATCTGTAGAACAATGCAGACATACTCTTGACTGAACGTGAGGTGAAATGGTGTCAATGCCTCTTTGCTGGTATCTGTACAAATATATGGACCGGGACTTTGCATCTGGTCCAGGAAGGGGCTGGCCAGTGAGGGCGGGTGTGAGAGGGAATGGGGACCGGATTCCTTTGAGGGCTGGACTCCAGAGGAGCCCAGTGGAGTGGCAGAGACTCCTGGAACCCAGGACCCCCTGACTGTCTGGGTCCTGGGTGTAAGGTCAGCTCAGACCTGCACTCACCCTGAGCCCTGGCTGGGCTGTCTCCATGCTGTGGGGTCCTCTTATTCTGGTGGGGGAGAGAGTTGAGGCTCTCATCATTCAGCTCCTCTGCTGTTCCGCGTGGTGCTCTGTAAAAACAGTGCCCGGCACCAGGCGCTGAGCTTCAGCGTTTGGTCCTTGCCATCCTCAGAACCCCTGACTCTCGACCTCAGACATAGACACACCATGATCTTCCACACCTCCTCGAGGGGAAAAGGATGTGACAGCCTGAGGGCCCTGGATTCCCATGGCACCAATTCGGGCCCTCAGGAAGCCCCCTCCACCCTGCCAGCCTTGTCCTGGGGTGATATGACAGGACCACCAGGTTATTCCCCACCTGACAATTGTTTCTGCCCAAGGACCTCCCTTCATGTCCGTCTTCCCCCGCTTTGAGGAAGGGGCTGCCTAGGAGTGCTCACAGTGGTGGCCTGGCCTGGAGTGGCCCGACCGAAGTCTCTTTGTGTTTCCCAAGATCTTCTCCAAAGGGCCAGAGTCGCCTACACCATCTGGACAAGGCACTGCGTCACTCTGGCGGCCAGAGCCCCAAAACTTGGGTGCGCAGCGAGAGAACATGTTGTCCTCCTGAGTACCTTTTGTCAACTGAGCTAGCTGAGAGGCTGTTACTGGAATTTGGGTGCCTGGTAACAGGGTTCCACATTCTGCGGGCGTCTGTTGAAAAGGAAGTGACATCACTTCCTGGGATCCCTCTCCCTGAGTCCCCTCCTCGAGTCGCAGCTATTCAAATAGTCTTCTAGGCTGCTGCCTGTCAGTCCCCTTGTTTACGCAAAGCCTGTGCATGATGACACCAACATACTCCTATCCAGGGTTCCCCCTTAGGATGTCTGGCTGCAGCCAGGACAACGGCATTGAGGAGACAGACCTGGGTTGCAACTCAACTCTTCATTCTTACCTCTTTAAGACCCAGATGAGCCCATGCGCCCAAGGCTTGTCTGTCCCATTTGCCTGCAGGGGTTACTGGAGCACGTGCTTCGATGAATGCTCAGGTGTGTGTGGGGTGACAGCTCTAAAACTGGAGGACTAGGTCACATGTAGACAGTGCCTCCAACTCTTTTCTCTTTCTCTACACATCTGTATGTGCTCCTCTTCTGATCCCACAAGAGTCCTACATGTAGTCTGTGTGTGTGTTTGAGTATGTCTGGTGTGTGTGCTGTGTGTGTGTGTGAGTGTGTGTGTGTGTGTGTGTGTGTGTGTGTGTGTAGAATGCCATGTGCCAGCGTGCACCTCATGGGACTCAGGAGAAGACGGGACCCACGCAGGGGAACAGGCTGGAACAGGCTCAAACTTCCCAGCGTGTTAGGCTTTCTAGTTTCCAAACCAGCCCTATGGGCGCAAGGGGCAATGTCATTGGCCTGGAGCTCTGCTGGCCTCTGGACTCTGCCTCCCATATACCCTGGCCAGTCTCTGTCTCTCTGTGGATCTCAGTTTCCCAACTGTCCAATGAGAATGCCATTCAGCACAGAAGAAGCATGAGCTCAGCCTTAAAGTGACCTCCGCTCTCTCCCCACAGGTGGGTTGTGAACAGGGCTGCAGTCATGTGGTCCCCTGAATATAGGGCAGAAGCAAGAGAATTAAAATCTTAATTAAGCTACATTCAGAGACTGCAATCTTCTGATCAGCTCTGCAGTCTGGCCAGGAGGACACTGGCAGAACAAAGGATGATTTCTATTGGGGTTCCTAATGACCTATTTCCCACACCTGTGGAGGGGAAGCAGCAACAACAGAGACTTTAAGTTGTGCCCTGCAAAGTGAAATCATTCATTTTTTATGGCGAAAACCAAGGGGAACCTATGGCTTAAAGACTGAGAACTGCCAGTGGACCTTTCAGGCTACATATTCTTTCCCTACCTTCCTCACTACATGTCCGTATCAGAGGAATGAGAACTAACGAACAACATATAAACGGAATTCCCTGAACACTCTCTGCCCTGAGAGGAGATCATGTTTCTGTCTGTGGAGTGTTATCCCTTTTCTAATAACCTTTGCTTTTTACCATAACTTTGGCATGGATGTTGAATTATTTCTGGACTTTTGGCAAAAGGACCCTCTTTTTCTCTCTGCAGGGCTTGGCATCCCCCCACTGGGGGAACTGTGCCTGGTCCAGCATCATCTTTTCTGATGACCATGAAGGTACCAATGGCCATAAACTTGGCCCACCCAAATTCGCCATGGTTCTTCTCCTCTGAGACAGGCTGGGATTTGCTCTCCACGCCATGCAGATCAATTGGCCTTGGACCAATGGTCGATGCTATTTCTAGGGACTGATGAGAGACTTGTTTTCTATCTGATCAGGAGTCCACTGGTCCTTTCACTTTTCCTGTTTTTCTCTCTCTCACTTCCCTGACTCGATGTCATCGTTGTATTTGCAGAGAAGACATACTCAGGGACCCTGTCTGAACTCCAGATTTAAAGACCGTGCAGAACCTTCTTTCCTTAACAGGATGATTTACCTCCCAAGGGAATCTTTGGTCCTTCCTCTAAGCCCCTTAGCCTTTCCTTTTTCCCGCTGGTCTCCAGCAGAAACTCTGACTGAGAGAAGTTGGTGTCACGGTAGCAGCTCCGCCGAACTCTCCTAACTTGTTCCCTATCTGTCCTGTCATCATTTCTTGATGGGCTCTGGGACCTTGGAGCAATCTCAGAGACAGCCCAAATGGCTCAGAGCTGAGCACTGGGCCAGCCAAGCCTGATGCCATCAGCCTCCCTGGCCTGTGTCTCCTACAGTGTAGGAGTTCAAGGTAGTTTTTTGCTGAAAAACTAGCCTTCATTTCTATCCCTGAAGCTCTGTGTCTCAGCGTCTGTCTCCCTTGGAGCCTCTTGCAGAACCCTGAGCTCACTCATAGCATGAGTGGGCCCTCACACCTGATGCATTCGCCCCTCCTAAGAGCGACGGGTTCTGATCATGCCAGGCACACATCTCCCAGTTCACCTGTTCCAGGAGAAAAAATCCCAAGGTCACATTTTTTCTTTCAGCAGAGCGTGTTCTCAGATCTACCCATCTAACTCTCCCATTTGAGCTCCTGCCTCCATCCAAACTAACAATGGGAGGGGTCCAAGGTGTTTGGCCTGTTTACAGTTCCTAAACGATAATTGCCTCCTTTAATTATATCTTCTTTACAAGAAACAGGAAAAGTGGGAAGAAGTCACCTATTACAAACTTTTATGCTACTTTATGAAGACCCATACTTAGCAGATGGCCCAATGATAAGAGTAGCTTCCCAGAGACCTCAAAATAATCAGAAATTTCCTCCTTCGCCTTGACCCTCAGGTTGTAAGTTCTCTGGAGACCCCATTATTTCATCACTCCCTGAGGATGCTGCAGATGCACCTCCAAGGGAAGTTACAAATACTGATGGAGGGGAAATTATGCGGGTATGTGCATCGACCTCTGATCTATCTATACATAATATGGCGTTGAGTTAAGAATTCTAATTATGATGGAAAGGAAAATGTCAGTTTCTGAAGACAGAGGGTATAAAGTATGCAGGTATATTTGGAAGGAAATATGTTGAAGGAAAGGTGTTTGTCCTGAAGTCGATGATTTCTCAAAGAGTGAGAAGCGGCAAACTGAAAGAATGAGGAATGTTGTGGGGTTCTGAGGAGAAATTCTGAGAGGAACTTTTATGTGTGATTAAGCTCAACCAGATGGGAAATTTAAATACCACAAGTGAGCTAATGCAAAATTAGACTTGTGTTTTAACATTTCGTAGACTGTTGGTCTGCCTCTGATGTTAAAAAAAAATTCTGAGTAGAAAAAGGACTCAGTGCTTCATCAAAATAATGTTCTGTGTTTCATGTCATCTTAACGAGCATTCCGGGGCTTTTAGAAGATAAACTAATGTTAACCCAGAGTCTGATGGTCAGATCTGCTGGCTATGCAATTCAATACTTAGATAGTGGCCAATATTCAAAAAGGAAGTTCCAAAAGTGGAGGCCTCGACCCCAAACATTGCAGACTACCTTGGCGTCAGAGCTCTTTCGGGTGTCCAACAACTAGGACCGGGCAGAGAAGAAGCAGGGTACAAAAAAGGCACAAAATAATGCTGCCATAATAAAGGCACCATCTCGGGTGACGCTAGGCAATGAAAACCTTTCAGGCATGGAAGGCCTCGACCTTTCTTGGCCATGGATGGCATCATCGAGACTGAGGCTTGATCAATATGCAAACTGTGAGAAGGGAGGCAATGGCAGGGCAAGTGTCCATCCAGCCCTGGGATGCAGGGAAGGGGTGGACCTCATAAGCCCTCTCCCCTGATAGCAAGCGTCTTGTGAGAGAGCTGCTCTTCCTGCAACAACAGAACCCAAGTGCTCACCGACTTCAGTTTAGAGAAATCTTCTGCAGTTACTACTGTGGAGCCTCAGGTCTCCCTCGATGTAGCAGAAAGGAAAAATGGAATTTTTACTAGATACTAGAGCTACCTACTCTGTCCTGATCAGTCCCATGAACCTCTTTCCAATACTAACTGCACAGTGACAGTAATCAATAGCCAATGTAATGAAGAAAACTGACTTTTTTCATTGTGAGACAGGGACTAGCAATGGATTTCCCGCCGCACATCTGGACCTGGGGCTGGGGTAGAGATCCCCTTGCTCCAGGAAATGGGGCACAGCTTGAAAGGGGACAGCCCCCTGGCACATCACACAATGCACGTGTGTGAGGAACTTGCTGCTAAACCATTCGTAGGGGACCCACTTTTGGTCAGGATTTCATATAGAGCAGAGCCACTATGTCCTGCGGTCTACTAATGTCGGCCCACAATGCAAACAGAAAGAGTCCCATCAAGGTTTGATAAGCACCACAACAACTCTCAGATTACAAGGAATCAACTGCTGGGTACATTTGTCTTCAATTACAGCAGTTTGTCATGAGCCCCGCAGGTTCCTCCGGAAAATGAAATGGAAAGCACAAGTTAGTCCTTTGAAGCTCCAGAAGAAATTCAGCTCTCATTCTGGAACAACGATAAGTCCAAACACTCCCAGGGAACCAGGGGACTTTACTGAATAACTGTACTTTTAGCCCAGTGTCTATGCCCCTACTCTCTTCACAATAATTCCATTTCCTTTCAGTAGATATCCTTACCTTGAATTAACAAACTGCCATGGAAAAGCAACTTCACTGTCGCCCTTCTCGGTCTTCTTGGAGGCTGCGGAGGCCTGCGGAGATCAGGACTTCTAAAACAACAAATATGTCTGGAAGGCTATGGTCCAAGGCCATTTGTGCTGGTTGTAGGTGGGATCTGCAGAACCAGAGGGAACACACTGCTCTTCTTAAAATCTGTTTATGCTCAAGATGAGACTGAGTTTTACCTAGGTAAGAGATGTGTTTATGTGTATAAGGCAAAGAACAACACAGCTACTCCTGGTCCAGACCGAACAAAAGCAGCATCATGTGGGGAAAGGTAACTTATGCTCATGGAAACATTGGCATGGTTCATCTCATGTTCTCAAGCAACCTTCCTGTGAAGGCCATTGGACACAGACTCCCTGTATTGCTGTACCCCTCATGGATTTAAACTCATTGAAAGTAAACAAACTGGATTTGTCCTCTCGTACAAAAAAAAAAAAAAAAGAGTAACTTCACTGTCAAATATCTCTACTATCAGTTTTGACTTCTGTCTCTTTACTCTTTTAGCTAAATTCATATCTTCTAGGCTGTAAGGCTTCCTACCATTTCTACATACTGGAATGTCCTCAGGTTCTCTGTCCGGGACCCTTAGAATAGGCTTCCAGAGAATTTTCTTCTCGGACTGAGAATATAGTCCTATCTCAGCTTTTAAGAAGTATCAGAAGACAGAACTTCATTCCTCAACATCCCTTAAGAATAAGGGAATAAAATCTCTGAGTGAGGGATAATGTAAGGAACAAGCATGAGAATTAAAAGGTTAATCAAGCTACATTCAGAGACTGCAATCTGCTGAGCAGCCCAACATCCAGGCCAGGAGGACCCCTGCAGAAACAAGAAGATTCCTGCTGAGGTTGCAAAGGATCTATTTCCCACACCTGTGGAGAGGGATGCAGGAACACCAGAGTCTTTAAGTGGCACCGTACACAAGTAAAATTGTTCATTCCCGAAGGCTAAAGCAAAGGGGAACCTATGGCTTAAAGGCTGGTTACTGCCCCAGCGGGCCTTTCAGGCTACATACTCTTCTCCTTCCCCTTCTTCACTGCATGTGCAGATCAGAGGAAGTGGGGACAGAAGAACAACATATAAACTGAATTCACTGAAACCCGGGATCCCTCTCACTCTCTGCCTTTTAGAAGAGACTACGTTCTGTTTGTGGAGTGTTACTCGTTTTCTATTAAACATTCCTGTCGACTCAAACTTTAGTATGTGTGCTGAATTCTTTCTACACTGTCTGCAAAAGGACTCTCTTCTTCTATCAGTGCAGGGCCTGGTCTTCTCTCCCTTGGGGACACTGGCCCTGTCCTGCATCACCCTGACTGGACTCCTTCTCAGGCAAGAACTGGCTGAGTGCCATCCTGGGCTGCCAACTGCATCCCCACTTTTCCCTTCTCCACCTGCCCCCACTGGAGCCTTTACAGTGTTGTGCGAACTTGCTCTCTCACACCACACCCATATTCCTCACCACTGTCTCAAGTGCAGCTCCTTACAGGCCTATGGGACACCCAGAATAGAAAACCAGACTAGGGCAGACTAGGAAATGTAAGAATCAGAAATTCGGCATCTTCCTTTAGAAAAATCTCTCTCAGGCAGAGAGCAGCCAGCGATCATATAAGATCCTGGACCAGAACCTAGAGTCCCATGGCCACTCCTGGATCCTGATCAGTTCTCAAAGAAGTTTACCTGATAGAACATATGATCCTGGCTATTCTGACTTCTGCCCATGAATACACCTACTGGTTTCTGAGAGTGAAGCTTCAGAATCACTAAATAAAGTTTTCAGGGAAGGCCTGTAGAAGGGTCTGCTTTTATTGTCAAATGTCAGGTCAGTTTAAAGATCGTAGATAACTGACATGAGACTTAGAAAAAGAAACCAGGAAGCAAGTGCAGGGCTGCTCCCAGGGCTGCCAGAGGACTTTCCCCTTCTCCTCACTGACTCTGAGAGAAATTGCAATGAATGGAAAGGGAGAACTACTGAGGCCACTGTAGACACTGGGGCTACTTTACCTGTTCTCAACTCTACCTGACTGAGCTTGCCCTCCCACGGACCAGGCTTCTGTACGAATGGTGGAGACAGATGATCTACCAATGCCTGTATTTAATTCAGAACCTGTTCCCTTCCAGCTACAGCATATTATGGGGCTACATTTTGAAGAGTCGAATTTGCCCAATTCTTATGACAGCATGTGATTTTTTTAAATTATTTTTTTTGAAAACAGTGATGGTCACATATCCTGTTTCCCAGAAGGCTGAAAAGTATTGAGAACTAAATGAATCACACTGAACCAGTTAGTAAAGAAATTTTAAAGAATTTAAAGAAAGCCCCATAAGAGAACACTAATCTTGAGACTGACCGGATATTCATTATAGGGCATTCCAATGCAAGATTAGGCCTTCTCAGGACAGATATTCTGAAGTTTAAGTCGACTGTCGCTATTAAAAAACTATTGACAATACTTCACCTCTACCTAATATTTCCCGATATCTTTTAAGACCTAATGCACTAGCTGGAATTAGCCCATTATACGACATTATTTTAAAAAGGGGGTGGTGCTTATAATTCCATGTAATATCTCCTTATCCTTCCAGTAAGGAAACTCAATGAGGAAGGGTGGAATTTGCACAGGGTCTCATAGCTATAAATAAAGACAGCCTATGTTACTAAATCCAAATACCGTATTATCAGCTAGTCCTGTGGGCTGCCAATATTTTTCAGTGACAGATTTATGTAGTGCCTTTTTAGCGTCCCTGTAAAAATGACAGGGAACACTTCTTTGCCTTCCACCTAGAACGACTGGGTGTTGAATTGGGCGCAAAGATCTGGGGACACACATGAGCCCTAGTCATTGCTCTGAGACACAAAATGCTGATTTGAATGATGCCAAATTTGCCAGAGATTTCATGCTAATCCAGCATGTGAATGATATAGTCTCATGGTCTAGTACTTAGACTTCCAAGAGGCCCCACTTTACCTGTTACAATACTGACGACGAAGAGACAAAGGGCCTCAGAGGGCAAGCCTCTATTCTCTTTCCCACAAGTAAAATATGTTGGTTATCTAATACTTAAAGGTGGGCTACTAATTAACCTTGAAAGACTCAGAGGAATCATATTTTTTCTCTCTTCTAAAAACAGACAATGATGACAAAAACAGCTTGGAGGATTCCTGGGTCTGACTGGATACCGTCAGAATCGGGTTCCAAGTTTTACATGAATGGCCCAGCCTCCTTATGTCTTATTCGAATCAGATTGACCTGATCCCATTTGATGGAGTCCCAAATGGAAACAAGCTGAAGAAGCTCTAGAGGAAGGACTGTCTAAAGCTCCCACCTTGGGACACCTTAGTTATAAACCTTTATAGACACTAAAATCAAGGGAACCCTTCAGGAGTATTAACTAAAAACAACACAAAGATTATCACGGGATAATCTTATTAATACGGGATACTGTAGTCAGCAATTGCAGTCAGTACCAAAGGGCCCTCCCTGCATGACTGCCTTCTCTGCTACAGCTATGTTATGCAAACACACAGAAGAGATACTTACGGGCTCTCCATTATGTTCCTCTTTCTGTTGAATCGTGACTGAATTCTCATCACACTCAACACTTCTCTGTCAATCGACTGGCAGTACTCTTGTTTTCTGCACCTAATGTTGCTTTCACTGGATATAAATATTTTTTTGTTTGCTTATTTGTTTGTAGAAAGGCAAGCTGCCACATGTAGTGCCTCATTTGGATGTGCCTAGAGTCTTGGAAGCCTGTCCACCCTATGTTTTCCTGCAAATGAACCCTGAGAGTATGGTTGGAGGTTCCAGCCGGGGCACAGCGACTCATATGTCCTTTGTGTAAGAGTGGTCTTCTCCAATCTCGGGAAGTTGTCCTCTTTGGTTGAGCAAGCTGTTTTGGGAGGGACAAACGAGTAGCGGTGAGGGAGGATGGCGATACGTTACCCCCACCCCCCTGACAACTAGTCAGATCAGCCGAATCAACCCTGGCGATCAATGGGGTGACATATGTCATAGTTAGATCGCCTTTACATCCTGGATGTAACAGTCTTAACCTGGCACCTTTGTGACCATCTCCGTAGGATGGAGACACCCACGATTGCGCGTTGCTCACTGACCACCTCCTTGCTCCCAGGAATGGTTTACCGGAAATGCTTTTTGATAACGCTGACTGATTTGGTTACAGATCTTTTCTGAATAAGAACAGGGACACTACTGAGCTGGATATGCAACAACTTCTGTGGTGGATGTAAAGGAAGCTGCTTAGTTACCTGAATCCAATCTGCCCACAAGCTGAACTGATTGCTCTACCCGGAGCTTGTCAATATTAACGCGGATAGTCACTATGCCTTTGGTGTAGCTCATGACTTTGGAACATTGGTGAAGAAACGAGTCTTCTTAACTTCCTCAGGGTAGCCCATAAAGGATGGAAAATAGGTTGCGGAGTTATTAGAGCCACAACAGTCGAAAAATTGGCAATTATCAAAATTCCACAACACCTAAAGCTGCCACCGTGGAAGCAAAAGGAAATGACTTAGCTGATGCTGCAGCTGGACAAACAGCAAAAAGCAGCCAAATTACCCAGACCTGACATTGTTTCTTTCCTGTTAAATCAATAAAATCTTTCTTTGGCAGCAGCAGAAGAAAAGAAGAAGATATGACATCAGAACGGGGGACCTTTGACCCAGTTAAGCAGATGTGGGTTGAACCCATCTAGACCAGTCTTACCTACAGGGGCTCAACCCCCTAGATCTCAACATGCATGGCACCAACACTGGACCCTGAAAAATGATTTCATAGAGCCAACATTATTCCTGAACAAATTCCCCAACTGCAGCTCATACAGAAGTGTGCAACAGATGTTTCATCTGTCCAAATATCACCAGAGGGTGTCCATGCAACATTGAAATCACATCTGATCACGTGAACACCTTGTGGGAAACAGGTGACCATCAGGAGACTGGCCGTGGGAATACAAGAGACTGGCCTGTGGCAATACATGTGACATTGAGAGACTGTGTGGTGCTACATTTGAATCACAGTTCCATATTGCTTGGTAAATCACATAAACACCTGTGTGCAAGAGTGTAGCCAAGACAGCCACCTAACTGACCTTCACTGGAAAGGTCATGTATGCATGAGAAAAATGCCTTGAGGACAGACATGTACTCTATCAGTCAATTTTCATGAACTGGCCTGAGGTTTGACTCTGGACAAGCACCTTGATTTAAGACAATGGGGGTGGCTGTCACACATTAACTGCATTGAATATTGGAGGCTGAGTCTGCAGTGTGGAAGCTACTACACAGCAGTGGAAACAAGAGCTGCCATTTTGCTGTATTATAGCAAAACTGCTGAGTCATAGTGAGGGTACCACTTATCGGCGGAAAGGGCAACTACCCCAGTTTTCTTGATTGGTGGACCTTAGGCCACTACTGTCGAGAGGGACTTGCTTTACGTCCAATGCATCGAGGCTGAAATATTGACTATGAAGCAGTTTATGACATGCGTTCTGAAAACACTTGGTTGAGGACAGGGGAAGAAGAATAAGGTGGAAGACACCTGGAAATCATGTAACCATCACTAGGGAATCACACGGCGGTCACGTGAACTCCTCTCAGGATTCACGTGGGTGTCATGGAAGACCCTGAGGCAATCGTTTGTCTACCAGGTGACTAGTCGTGGGCATAGGTGTTCACTCTACTTCTTAGAATGCACCAGGCTTGGGAGAATGGGAAATGTTTTCCACTCAAGTTTACCTTTCAAAAGTGAATAGCGTGGTGTTGTGATTTCAAACATCCATTCCATTTCCCCTGATCCAGGCACAGGCCTCTGTCCTGGCCGACGGACTTCTACATACTTCCCTTTCAACGAAAACAGTCTTGATACCATGTACGAAGTCATCCACATAAGGTTTCATTAAGACAAGCTTGGCTGCATTCTGTGGGCCAAATTCTCCACTCTACTTGATGGAAATAGGAAAATATGTTTAGCCCTGCATCCAAGCCTCCCAGGCTAGTTCCTAAAAGAAATGTCCAGGCTTCGTGCCAAGGTTCTCAGTCTCCGCATTCTATTCTCTTACTATGGTCATGGCTTGGTGCTGGATTTTCAGGTCACCTTCAGTAATTTGCAAAAGAGACACATGGTGACGTGGGACCAGGATTTGCTGAATTAACAGTTAGGAAGAAACAAGGCTGGTGCCACTGGCCCAAATTTCTATTGTCCATGCCTTGAAGTGAGGATAGACCTGGTGTCGTGAACCGAGTCCTTCATTCTTTCTCTTGATGGGAGATGACGGCTTGGTTCTGTGGGCCGAGGTCTACAGAAAGGTTTCTGGTAGCAGAGGCTGGGCTGGATGTTGTGCGTATAGGTCTTCAGTCTATTCTTTATTACAAATTGGATGGTCTTGAATTTGCGGGCTTGGGGCTGCCAACTAGCTCCTGTTAAGTGGCCCAGGCTTGGTGCCGAGTTCTAAAGCCTCCATTCTGGTTTTCTTCTGTAATGATAGGCTTGTCACTGTGGCCCTAGGACTCCACTTGACATTTGCTCAGAGAGGAAAGGCTTAGAACTATGGGCCCATGCCACCAATTCCGGTTCCGTTAGAAAAACACACGATAAATTCTGTGAGCTAATTGTTATGCTCTACTTCCTGGAAATAGGGGAAGGGATTGGAACTGCAAACCAAGGTTAGCACTCTAGTGGCCGATGAAAAGTCCAGGCCAGAGACAAGGATCTGGGATTTGAGTGAAGTTTTTCTTACCAGAGTACAGGCTGGCCCTGTGGTTTAAGGTCTCCCATCTACTAATTTTCCATAAGGACAAGCTTAGTGCCTTGGAATCCGGTCTCCAATGTACTTATTGTTGGGAGATACAGGCTTTCTGCCATGGGCCCACGGGACTACTCTACATCATTTCAAGGGAAGACAGTTTTGATGGCTCAAACTCAGGCCTCCATTCTGCCTTTTGTTCAGAGAAGACAGCTCTGTTTGTGGGCCATGCACTCCACATGAGTTTCTGTAGACAGGGGCTACCTTGGGTGTAGTGTGAGTATGTGTTTCACCTAGTTTGTTAATAAATTCGATGGTCTTGAACTTGGGAGCCTGGGCCTGCACTCTAGTTCCTGTGAGGAGAGTGTAGACTTGGTGCCATGGGCCTAAGAATCCATTCTTGTTTCCTTTCCCAAAAAAGACGGGCATGTTGCTGATGGGCCTAGGATTCCACTCGACATTCGTTCAGAGAGGACAACCTTAGAACCGTGAGCCCAGCCTGGTACTTCAATTCAAGTTAGGAAAAGACAAAATAAATGCTGTGGGCCACGGTCTCAGCTCTATATCCTGAAATAGGGTAAGGGATTGGAACTGCACGCCAAGGTCACCATCTCATTTCTAAAGAAAGTCCAGGCCTTAAACCAAGGTTCTAGGTCTCTAAGAAAGATACTCTTACCAGAGGGCACGCTGGCCATGTGGTTTAAGGTCTCCAATCTACTAGTTTTCAAAGAAGACAGGTTTGGTGACAGTAGACCAGGGTTCCCTTGTATTCAGTGTTTGGAAGAAACTGGCTTTGTGTCGTGGGCTCGAGTCTCCATTCTACATCACTTTAAGGGAGGACAATATTGATGCCGTGAACTGGATTCTCCATTTTTCCTTTAGGTAAGTATAGATAGCATTGTTCTCTTGGCTATGCACTCCAGGTTAGTTTCTGTTCATAGGGGCCACGTTGGTGGTATAGTGTGTGTAGGTCTTTAGCTTAGTCCGTTAAAACTTACCCAGTCTTGACCTTGGGATCATGTCTCCATGGGAACCATAAGCCTTTGGAGACACTGAATAAGAACAGGGACATTACGGTGGAGAGATCACGTGCCCAGATAATGGTGCCGTAGTGCTCCCTTTGGAATGATGAGTTCATATCACCTGTTAAATTCTCATAAACACTGCGAAAACGAGAGTCTCTGTGTAAAGAGGGTGGCCGAGACAGCCACCTAACTGCCCTTCTATGGAAGCTCATGTTTGTATGAGAAAAGCTGCTTGAGGACAGGGGTTAAATGGCAAGACTATTATCATTAATGAAACTGAGGATCAGGCAACCTCTTCAAGGCTGTGGAAGCAGCTGTCGCACAGGTGCTGCACTGAATATATGTGGCTGTGTCAGCTGTGAGGAAGTAACTTTATTGCAGTGGCAATAGCTACCGCTGATTTGCTATACTGCAGTGAAAATGCTGAGTTCATGTGAGCATACCACGGAATGGTGGAAAGAGCGGATGCGACAGTATTCACGTATTGCCAGCCTTCGCTTACCTATATTGAGATCAACTTGCTTTACGGACAATGCAGGCATTGAAATATTGAAATAGAGGCTGTTTCTAAAATGTGTCCTAAAAACACTTGGTTTAGGCCAGCAGAAGAGAATGGGGTGGAAGTCATTTAGAAATCTTGTGGCAGTAACAAGGGAAAAAGACAATGGTCATGTAAAGGCCCTGTTGGAATCACACCACATGACCATGAAGAGACTGGCCATGGGAATCACAGGAAGACCATGTGACATTGGGTGATTGAGCAGCGCTCATATCTCAATTGCATTTCCTTATCACTTGGTAAAATGCACATGCACACCGGGTAAAGAAGAAGAGTCTGTTTGTCACAGAGGATGGCTGAGACAGCCTCCTAACTGAACTTCTGAATTAGGAAACTTACTTGAGGTCAGCGGCGTATGCTCCAGACAACTAACCTTAATTGGCCTCAGGTGGGGTCTGTTCTCAGGAAACCTGCTTTAAGGCAGTAAAGGCAGGCATCACACATTGGCTGCTTTGAAAATTGGAGGCTGAGTCTGCTGTGAGGATGCAACTGTATAGCAGTGGACACAACAGCTGCTGTATTGTAGGAAAAATGCTGAGTCATTGTGAGGATATCTCTAAATGGTGGAAAGAGCCGCTATCTCAAAATTCTTGTATAGGAAATCTCAGACTACAAATTCTGAGAGGGAATAGCTCAACGAACATGGAAACAAAGCTGAGATATTGAAGGTGAGGCTGCTCCTTAAACGTGTTCTGAAAACCCTTGGTTTAGGCCAATAGAAGCAAAAGAAGTGGAAGTCACCTGAAAATCTCATAGCAATAACTAGGGAATCATGCGGCATTCTTGCGGCTGCCCTGCGGAAATCATGTGAATATCAAGGGACTGGCCTGGGGGCATCACAGGCAGAGCACATGACATCGAGTAATGGTGTGGCGCTCACTTTTGAATTACACTTCTACATTGGTGCTAAAACTCACATCAACACTAAGAAAAGGAGAATCTGTATGTACCAAAGCAAGGCCGAGACAGCCACTTAATGGCCCTTCAATCGAAATGTTATCTCTGCAGAGAAAACATGCTTGAGGACAGGAGTGAAGTCTACCAGACGATTACCTGAGGTTTCGTCCTGAGGTTTCGTCTCTGGTCAGGCACCCTGCCTGAAGGCAATGGGAGCAGCCGTCGCACATTATCTGCGTTGAAAATTGGAGGCTGATTCCGCTGTTAGGAAGCGACTGTAGAGCAGTAGAATCAACAGCTGCCATTTTTCTGTACTGTAGCAAAACTGCTGAGTCATTGTGAGGGTACCTCTTATCAGAGGAAAGTACGAGCAGCCCAGTATTCTAGATTTGCGGAACTTAGGCCGCTACTGTTGAGAGGAACTTGCTTAGCAACCAACGCATCAAAACTAGAACATTGAAAATTAAGCAGTTTATGAAAGGTGTTCCGAAAACACTTGCTTGAGGACAAGGTAACAGCAATAGTGTAGAAGTCACCTGAAAATCACGTAGCCATCAATAGGGAATCATGTGGAGGTCACGAGAAGACAGCACGGGGTTCACGTGAAGATAAGGAATTCCGCACAGGAATGACGTGACTTCCAGGTGACTTGACTATTGCCGTGGGCGTATGTCTTCGCTCTGCTTCTTAGAATGAACCTGGCTTGAGCGTGCAGGAAGTGTTTTCCACTCGAGTTTACCATGCAAAGAGACCGGCATGGTGTCCTGTTTTCAAAACTCCACTCTACTTGCTCTTATTTAGGCAGAAGACTGGGTCCTGGGCCATGGACTTCTATGCACTTGGTATCAAACAAGACGGCCTTGTTACCATGTGCCCAGTCCTCCCCGTGAAGTTCCCTTCAGACAAGTTAGGCTAGATTCTGAGGGCCAAGGTTCCCACTCGACTTCCTTCTTGCTCGGCCTTGCTTCTAAGCTCCGGTTGAGTTCCTGAAAGAAATGTCCTGGCTTGGTGCTCAGTTTCTTAGTGCCCAAGCTGCCGACTTTCTCTTGCCAGAGGACAAGCGTGGTGCTGTGGTTAAGGCCACCTTTCAATTATTTGCAAAAGGGGAAAACCGGTAGCATGGGACCAGCATTGGCTGAATTGACTGTTAGGACAACGCAAGGTTGGTGCCATTGTCCCAAATTCCTATTTTCCATGCTTTGAAGGGAAGACAGTCTTGGTGCCATGAACCGAGCCCTCCATTCTTCCTCCTGAGAGGAGATGACGGCTTGGTTCTTTGGGCCAAAGTCTCCGCATGAGTTCTGGTAGCAGAGGCCAGGCTGGGTGTCGTGGGACTAGGTCTTCGGTCGAGTCCTTTTACAAAGTAGATGGTGTTGACCTCGTGGGCCTGGGGCTGTCACTGGTTCCTGTTAGGCTGTTCAGGCTTGGTGCCAAGTTCCCATCTGTCCTTTCTAGTTTCTATGACATAAAGACAAGCTTGTTGCTGTGGGCCCGGGACTCCACTCGACATTCGTTCTGAGAGGACAGGCTTAGATTCGTGAGCCCATGCTGCCACTTCAGATTCTGTTAGGAAAAGACAGAAGAAATACTATGGGACAATTGTTCGGCTTACTTTCCGTAGAGTGGACAGGATCTGAAATACAAAGCAAGGTTAGCACTCTAGTTCCTGATGAAAAGTCCAGCCTGAATCAAGGTTCTAGGTCTCGTGTGAAGATTCTTTACCAGAGGTCTGGCTGGCCCTGTGGCTTAAGGTCTCCTGTCTACTAGTTTTCTAAGAGGACAGGCTTCGTACCTTGGGCTCCATCTCCCTTGTACTTATTGTTAGTAAGAAACGGGCATTATGCCTTGGGCCTGTGTCACCCCTCCACATCATTTCAGGGGAAGACAGCACGAGAAGACCACTTGTTCAGAGAAGACCACTTTGTTCATAGGCCGCACTCCATGTGATTTTCTGTCGCAGAGTACCTTGGGTGTGGTGTGAGTAGATGTTTTGTGTAGTTTGTTATAAATTAGATGGTCTTGACCTTGGGAACCCGAGACTACACTGTAGTTCCTGTGAGGAGAGTCCAGGCTTGGCGTCATGGGCTATCTCTCCATTTTGGTTTCTTTCACATAAAGGCAGGCTTGTTTTTATGGGTCTAGGAGTCCACTCAACATTTGTTCAGAGAGGACAGGGTTAGAACCATTGGTCCAGGCCACCAATGCAGTGTCTGTTAGGAAAAGACAGTATAAATACTGTGAGCCAAGGTCTCAGCTCTCCCTCCTGGTATAGGGGAAGAGATTGGAACTGCAAGTCAAGGTCATCAATCTCGCTCTTATTAGAAAATCCAGGCCTGGATCCAAAAGTCTAGGTCTCCAAGAAAGATGTTATTACCAGAGGACAGGCTTGCCTTGCGGTCGAAGGCCTCTAATCTACTAATTTTCAACCAGGACAGGGTTGGTGGCTTCAGACTAGGGCTTCGTTGTATGAATGTTAGCAAGAGACTGGTTTTGTGTCATGGGCCTGGATCCCCAGCGTATCATTTGAAGGGAGGACTGTACTGGTGCCATGAACGGATGTCTTCTTTCTTTTATACAAATGTGGACAGCTTTGATCTTTGGGCAATTCACTGCACATTAGATTCTGTCACTGGGTCTAGGTCCTTAGTAGTGTGCATAGGTCTTTAGACTACTCTGTTTGAAGCTGGGCACTGTTAACTTTGGCAGCATGGCCCCGGGAATCACAAGGATCAGGTAACCACCACTTGGTAATCATGTGCCATCACGAGACTGGCCTGTATGAAACTCAGGGAGATCATGTGACAGATGGAGATGAAGTAGTGCTCAGTTTGGAATGAGGAGTGCATATCACTTGATACAAATCACATAAACACTGAGAAAACATTAGTCTGAAGGTGGCTGAGATGGCCTCTTAACGGACCTCCAATAGAATGTCGTGTCCACATTACAAAATTTATTTGAGATGAATGATATATGCTGCCAGACTATGATCATAAATTCTCTTCGGATTTTGTCTGTTGTAAGAAAACCTGCTTTATGGCAGTGGATGCTGCTGTCACACATTTTCTGCGATGAGAATTACAAGCCGAGCATGCTGTGTGGAGGCGACTCGAGAGCCGTGGAAATGACAGCCGCCATTTTGCTATATTGTAGGTAAAATGCTGAGTCATTCTGAGTACAAGTCTACATGGTATAAAGAATAGCTGCCTCAGAATTCCTCTGTAGCACACTGCTACTACAAATTCTGAGAACGACTGGCGTAAGGAGCATTAAAAGAAAGCTGAGGTATTAACATTTAGGCGCTCCTTTAACATGTTTTGAAAACCATTGGCTTAATCCAGCAGAGGAAAATGAGGTGGAAGTCACCTCATTCTCGTACCAAAAACGCGGGAATCTCGCGATATTCACGTGGTTGCCCCACAGGAATCACATGACCATCAAGATACTGGCCTGAGGGCATCACAGGGAGATCATGGGATATTCGGTGATGATATGGCTCTCACTTTCGAATTACTGTTCTATACTCATTAATAAAATTCACATAAACACTGAAGAAAGGAGATTCCGTGTGTAACAGAGTGTGACTGAGACAGCCACCTCACTGCACTTCAATCGACAGGTCATGTGTGCTCGAGAAGATATGCCTAAGGACAGCGGTATAAGCAATCAGACAATGACCCCTTAGATAACTGGCCTGAGTTTTTGGCTGTGGTCAAGCAACTTGCTTGAAGGAAATGGGAACAGCTGTCACACATTAACCATGTTGAAATTTGGAGGCCGAGTCTGCTTGAGAAGCTGCTTTAGAGCTACAGAAACTGCAGCCACAATTTTGCTATAGTGTACCAAAAATGCTGACTCATTGTGAGCATAACCCTTAAAGGCTTCAGGTGCGACTCCAGTACTATTCTTGGATGCGGACCTTTGGTCAATACTGTGAAGAAGCAATATCTTATTGGCCAATGCATCAAAGCTGAAATATTGAAAATAAGCAGTTTATGAGACATGTTTTGAAAACACTTGTTTGAGGACAGGGAAAGAGTCATAAGGTAGAAGTAACTTGAACATCACGTAGCAATCATTAGGGAACCCTGAGGCGGTCACGTAAACACCTCGGGAGATTCACCTGGGGGTCAAGGTAGACCCCACAAAATATGTGTGTCTACCATGTGACTAGTTTTGTTCTTTTGGACATAGGTTTTCACTCTACTTCTTAGAATGAACCATAATTGAGAGTGTGGAAATGTTTCCCACTGAAGTTTACCTTGAAAATGAGACTGGCATGGTATCATGTTTTCAAACACCTACTCTTCCTGATCCAGAAAGAGGACTGGATCATGTTCCATGGACTCTATCGACTTTTTTTTTCCCCTATCAGTACGTTCTCGTCACCATGTGCCAAGTCCTCCACCAAATGTTCTATGATGAAAAGTAAGGCTAGATTCTGTGGGCCAAGGTTTCCACTCTATTACCTGGGAAAAGGGACATTGTTTGGCTGTGCTTCCAAGCTCCCCAATTGAATTCCTGAAAGAACTGCCCAGGCTTTGTAAACGGTTTCTAAATGCCCACATTACCTTCTCTCACAAGGGGAAAGCTTAGTGATATAGGTTATGGTCACTTTCAATAAATGGCAAAAGGGAAAATTGGCGATATAGGACCAGACTGTGCTGAATGGACTGTTAGGATGACATAAGTGTGGTGCCACAAGCCCAAATTTCTATTGTAATTGCTTTAAAGGGAGGACAGTCTTGGGACTGTGAACTCAGTCCTCTGATTTTCCTCCTCCTATGAGATGACAGCTTGGTTCTGTGGGCCAAGTTCTACGCAAGAGTTTTTGGCATTTGAGGCCATGCTGGGTTTTGGTCTTAGTTCTTCAGTCTGGAGATTGTTACCAATGGATGGTCTTTACCGTGTGGGCCTTGGGTTGCCAACTAGTTCCTTTCAGAAGGTCCAGGATTGGTGCGATTTCCACAGTCTCCGTTCTAGTTTCTCTTTCATAAAGAAGGCTTGTTGCTGTGTGCCTAGAACTCCAGACGACGTTCGTTCAGAGAAGACAGGCTTAGAACCGTGGGCCCAGTCCACTCCTTCAGTATCTATTAGGAAAAGGCAGAATAAATGCTATAGGCCAATTTCTCAGCTCTGCTTCCTGGAAATAAGGGAAGGGAATGGAACTGCAAACCAAGGTCAGCACTCTGGTTCCTGATTAGGAGGAGACAAGGGCCTTGTCTCAAGGTAAGATTCTCATACCTGAGGAGAGGCTTGTCCTATGGGGTAAGGTGTCCTATCTATTAGTTTTCAGTGAGGAATTGTTATTGCCCTGGGTCCCTGTCTTCCTTATTCCTATTGTTAGGGAAAGACAGGCTTTGTGCCTTGGGCCTGTGTAACCATTCCACATCTTTTCAAGGGAATACAGTGTTGCCAGCATGAACAGAGGCCTCCTTTCTCCCTATTGTTCAAAGAAAACTGCTTTATTTGTGGGCCATACACTCCACCTCAGTTTACATTCACAGCGACTACCTTGGATGTAGTGTGAGTTGGCGTCCCGCCTAGTCTGTTATTATTTAGCCTCTCTTGACCATAGGAGCCTGGGCCTGCACTGTAGATCCTTGAGAAGAGTCTAGGATTGGTGTCACAAGTGTAAGTCTTAATTCCAGTATCCCTCCCATAAAGACAGGCTTGTTGCTGTGGGCCTAAGACATAACTCAACATTGGTTCATGGAGGACAGGATTAGAATCACGGGCCCAGGCCAAGAGTTCAGTCTCTGTTAGGAAAAGACAAAAGAAATGCTGTGGGCTGAGGTCTCATCTCTACCTACTGAAAAAGGTGAAGGGATTGAAACTGCAAGCCAAAGTCATCTTCTTACTCCTAAGAGAAATTCCAGACATGGAGCCAAGGTTCAAGTTCTCTAAGAAAGATATTCGTCCCAGAAGAAAGACTGGCTTTCAACAAGAATAAACTTGGTGGATTTAGACCAGGGCTCCATTGTGTTATTTTTAGAAAGAGACTGGCTTTGTGTCATGGGCTCAGGTCTCTAGTCTACATTAATTGCAGGGAGGACAGTACTAGTACCATGAATGGAAGTTTCGTTTCTTTTCATTAAGAGTAGACAGCTTAGGTCTGTGGGCTATACACTACCCATTACTTTCTGTCACAGGGTTGTTGGTAGTGTGAGTAGGTCTTTTCCCTAGTCTGTTCAAAATTAGATACTGTTAATTTCGGGACCATTGTCCCATGGAGGTCAGAACAGGATCACATGATTACACTGTTGAAATCACGAGCCCAGCAAGAGACTGGACTCTATAAAACACAGGGAGATCATGTGACAGAAAGGGATGACGTAGTGCTCCCATTGGAATGACAAATGCATATCATTTGATAACATTCACATGAACACTGAGAAAACATTAGTCTCTGTATCGCAAGGTGGCCGAGATAGCCTGCTAACTGACCTCCAATCGAATGACACGTCCACATTACAAATCTTACTTAAGGTCAATGGTATAAGCGGCCTGACAATGATCCTTAATTCACCTCGGGTTTTATCTGTTGTCAGGAAACCTACTTTATGGAAGTGGAGGCGGTGGTCGCATATTGGCTGTGTTGAAACCTGAAGGCTGAGTGTGCTGTGAGGAAGCGACTGGATCGTGGTGGAAACAACAGCCACTGTTTTTCAGCTTGTAGGTGAAATGCTAAGTCATTGTGAGGATATCTCTTCATGGTGGATCGAACGGCTGCCTCAACGATCCTTAGGTAAGTGGCCTGTGGTTTCAGCTGTGGTCAGGCAACCTACTGGAAGGCAATGGGAGCAGCTGTCGTACATTAACCGCGTTGAACTTTGGAGGATGACTGTGCTTGAGAAGCTTCTTTAGAGCAGTGGAATCAGCAGCCGCCATTTTGCTGCCTAGTAGCAAAAATGCTGAATCATTGTGAGCATAACTCTTAATGACTTCAGATTCGACCTCCTTCACTATTCTTTGACGCGACTTTGGGCCACTACTGTCGAGAGGGAATTACTTAACGGCCAATGCATCAATGCTGAAATATTGAAAATGTGCATTTTATGAGATGTGTTTTGAAAACACTTGGTTGAAGATAGGATAAGAGGAATAGGTGTGAGTCACCTGAAAATCACGTAGCAATCTCTAGGGATTCATCTGGCAGTCAAGTGAACAACTCACGGGATTCACATTGGGGGCATGATAGACCTCACAGGGATCACTTGTCTACCAGATGACTAGTCTTTTTGCTCTGGGCATAGGTATTCACTCATATTCTTAGAATGAAGAAGGCTTGAGTGTGTGTGAAACGTTTTCTACTCAAGTTTATCTTGAATGTGAGACTGGCATGATGTTATGTTTTCAAACATCTGCTCTAATTCTGATTCAGGCAGAGTCTGGGTCATGGGCCATCAACTCCTGTCGACTTTTTTTTTTTTCTATGAAGATGGTCTTGTTACTGTGTGCCAATTCCTCCAACAAGGTTGTGTTATGAAAATGTAGGCTAGATAATGTGGGCCAAGGTCTCCGTTCTCCTTCCTGGAAATAGGAAGAATGCTTGGCTGTGCTTCCAAGCTCCCCATGTGAGCTTCTTAAAGAAGAGTCCAGGCTTTGTGCCAAGTTTCTAAATGCCCACACTGCCTTCTCTTACCAGGGTAAAGGCTTGGTGCTATAGGTACGGTTACATTTTAATAAATAATTAAAGGGAAAATTGGCTATGTGGGACCAGGTTGTGCTGAATGGACTGCTAGGATGACACAACAATGGTTCTATTAGCCCAAATTTTTACCGTAAATGCTTTAAATGGAGGATGGTCCTGATGCCGTGAACTGAGGCCTTCATTCTTCCTCCTCCTAGGAGATGACATTTAGGTTCTGTGAGCCAAGGTCTCCCTAAGAGTTTCTGGTAGCAGGGGCCAGACTGGGTGTTGTGAGCCTAGGTCTTCAATCTGGACTTTGTTACCAATGGATTTTCTTGACCTTGTGGGTCTTGGGCTAACATCTAGTTGTTCTGAGGATGTCAAAGATTGGTTCCAATTTCTAGAGTCTCCATTCTAGTTTCCCACCCATAAAGAATGCTTGTAGCTTTGTGCCTAGGGACTCCAGGTGACATTTTCTCAGAAGACAGGCTTAGAAGCATGGGCCCAGGCCACCCCTTCAGTCTCTGTTAGGGAAATACAGAAAAACGATGTGGACAAATTTTTCAGCTCTACTTCTTGAAAACAGGGGAAGGGATTGGCACTGCAAACCAAAGTCAGCACTCTGGTTCCTGATTAGAAATCTAGGCAGGAGCCTACTGTCATGCCATCCTGAACAAGCCCGATTCTGTCTGATCTCAGAAGCTAAGCAGGGTCAGGCCTGGTTAGTACTTGGATGGAGACCACCTAGGAAGACCAGGTGGTATAGGCATAAAAAAATTTTAAAAATAAGGAATTGTAAGCTAACAAGATCCTTAGAATCTGTGAGGTCAATCAAAAGTTACCTCACAAGAAGAAGAAGAAGAAGAAGAAGAAGAAGAAGAAGAAGAGAAGAAGAAGAAGAAGAAGAAGAAGAAGAAGAAGAAGAAGAGAAGAAGAAGAAGAGATGATTGGTTTATTGCCATGGTTACCAGTCTCCCTTATATTTATTATTCGAAAAAGACAGGCTTTGTGTCTTCGGCCCATTTCACCACTCCATATCCTTTCAAGGGAAGAATGTGTTGTGTTGCTGGTATGAATGGAGGCCTCCATTCTTTTGTTCAGAGAAGACAGCTTTGTTTGTGGGCCATCCACTCACATGACTTTCTGTTCACAGGGGCTGCCTTAGGTGTAGTGTGAGTAGTTGCTCCTTCTAGTCTGTTTTCACTTAGATGGTCTTAAACTTGGGATCCTGGGCCTGCACTCTAGTTCCTGTGAAGAGAGTCCAGGCTTGGTGTCTCAGGCCTAAGTCTCCATTCTAGTTTCCTTTACATAAAGACAGGCTTATTGCTGTGGGCCTAGGACACCATTCAACATTCGTTCAGGGAGGACAGGCTTAGAACCGTGGGCGCAGGCCACCACTTCAGTCTCTGTTAGGAAAACACAGAAGAAATGCGGTGGGACGAGGTCTCAGCTCTACCTTCTAGAAAAGATGAAGAGATAGGAATTGAAAGATAAGTTAACACTCTCAGTCCTAAGAGAAATTCCAGACACAGAGCCAGTATTCTAATTCTCCAAGAAAGATATTATTACCAGAGGAAAGACAGGCCTTGTAGTCTACAGTCTCCAATCTACTAATTTTCACTGAGAACCGGCTTGGTAGCTTTAGATAAGGGCTCCGCTGTACTATTGTTAGGAAGAGACTGGCTTTGGGTCATGGCCAGGGTCTCCAATCTACTTTATTTGAAGGGAGGACAGTACTATTACCATGAACAAAGGTATGCTTCCTTTTCTGTAAGGTACACAGCTTTGGTCTGTGGGCCATGCAATGCACATTAGTTTCTGATCACAGGGTCTAGCTTGTTTGTAGGGCGAGTAGGAGTTTAGCCTAGTTTGTTCAAAATTAGACAGTGTTATCCTTGGGTGAATGGCCTTGTGGGAGTCACTCCAGAATCACTAGACCTCCCCATGGGAATCACGTGGCCATCAAGAGACTAACCTGTATGAAACACAGGGAGATCATGTGACTGATGGAGATGGCCTAGTTCTACCTTCAGAATGACGAGTGCATATCACTTGATAATGTTCACATAAACACTGAGAAAACATTAGTCAGTGTATTGTATAACAGTAGGTGGTTGAGACAGCCACCTAACTGACCTCCAATCAAATGTCGTGTCCACATTACAAACCTTCCTTGAGGTCAACCGTATATGCAGCCAGACAATGATCGTTAATTCACATGAGGATTTGTCCTTTGTCAGGAAACCTGCTGTAGGCGCCAGGCCTGACTGTCCCGAGGTCTGGCTGGTCCAAGGTGTAACTGTAATCCAGATCCAAGCCTCAGAATAGGACCCCAGACATAGAAAATTTGTAAATATAATTGAACTTATTGTGTCACGCATGTGTGGCTGACTGTCACTTTTGCACACTGCTGTGTGAGGAGCCATGCAGTCCCCTAGAGAAAAAGGAGAGAGCAGAAGGGGAGAGCAGAGAGGGAGACAAGAAAGGGGAGCAGGAGAAGTGCACCCAAGACTGCATGCCCGTGCAATAGACTGCACTCCCCATTGGAACTGCACTTCTCAACAGAAGAGCTCTCCCCACAATAAATTTGGTGTCTGCTGTTTCACCTCATGTCTGCCTTTTGTGCATTCATCCAACTGGACCTCACACCATCTAACCTTCTGGGTCAGGTCATCAATATCCTCGGCTCATACACCTGCTTTAGGGCAGTGGAGGTAGTGGTCCCACATTGGTCGCGTTAAAACCTGGGGCTGAGTGTGCAATGAGGAAGGGACTGGATAGTGGTGGAAACAGCAGCTGCCATTTTACTGTATTATACCAAAAATGCTGAGTCATTTTGAGCATAAGCCTTAAGGGCTTCAGGTGTGACTCCCCCACTAATCTCGTATGCAGACCTTAAGCCACTGCTGTCGAGAAGGAATTGCTTAACGGCCAACGCATCAAAGCTGAACTATTCAATGAAGCACTTTATGAGATGTGTTTTGAAAACACTTGGTTGAGGATAGTAGAAGAGGAATAAAGTGAAAGTCACCTGAAAATCACATAGCAATCACTAGGGAATCACACGGAGGTCACGTGAACACCTCATTGTGTGTCTACCAGGTGACTAGTCCTTGTTACTGTGGGTGTCAGTTTTCACTCTACTTCTTAGAATGTACCGGGCTTGTGTGTGTGTGA
>PUFA01002377.1:0-27940 GCA_003508835.1 Eonycteris spelaea | reverse complement strand
ATACATTTATATTTGCTAAGGTGATTAATCCAATAATCACTTCCATCATTGATGCCATGTTGAGGGGAATGTTATTAGCAAAGCTGACCCAAAAGTTGGTCTTACAGTAACATAAACAAGAAACACAGCAAATCACAAAACATCAGTCACACACACACAACACACACACACACCACTCAGAATCACACCACATGGATTTCACATGTACACACACTCCACCATGCACACAAACCACACCTCTCACTGGAAAAGATCATGACCACAGTTCTTTACCTAGAAAATCAGTTTCTGTGACCACATCTCCGATTCTCATTGCCAGGAAGCTGAATCAAAGGGTCCCACAAAAAGCCAAAAACCCACCCCTTTCTTAGTTTCTAGATTTTCCAGCAAATGAGGATTAAGAATAACCCTCTTCAAGGGCAAGAGGAACCAACCTGCAAAGACATAAAATACGATGAGGGTCACATCCTGCAAGGCCTTGCTTAACTCGCTTATGTTAGAAAACGCTGCAGTGTCAGGGAACTCACCAGCAAGAACAGGACAAAACTATCAGGTCGAAGGGCACGAACTGCCTGGGTCCCTCTCCCAAGGCCATTTTGGGTGGGCAATTACAAACCTTCTCTTCCAAGGGGAACACTCTAAGACAAAACAGCTCCCTCCCGTACGTTTGTAGCTGCTGCTGTCATTTTTGAAGGCCCTTTAGGATCAAATATCTCTTGGTGTTAGACTCACTCTTGACACTCTTGCCACCAAGTAAATGTCTGTATCATCTGGAATGTACAGTTCAGTTTTTATCTCTTAATTATACAGAAACAGTAAAAATCCCCATTTCTATTGCAAGGGAAGTGGGATGAGCTGACCTTGGTGATGGATGTCCTTGGGATCTGCCCTCTCACTGGAGGCTCTTCCTGCAGGCCCTGGGATCTGTGAGACACAGAGCAACTGTCAGTCTTGGCTGCTGCTTATGAAGGACTAGGAGCTCTGCTAAGTGGGGACGAGAGCACCGATGAGGGTGGTGGGTATTGACTGAACAGCTGCCGAGTCTCCTCCTAGCTCGAGGAAGACAGGCCAAGGAGAGGAGCAGAAAGAAAAAAAAAATGTGCCTTTTGCTTCTCAAAGGAACTAATCAGTGGGAAAACTCACTCAAACAAAGAATAAACACGACAGTCATCTGTTTCAAAGACAGGGGCCTGACCCCTTCTGCCTGTTTTGAAATTCCACTAAATTGCCAAAGGTTTTGTGATTTCCTCCAAAACCACTTCTTCCTGCATAATCTACACATATTAATACTGTGTTCACCAAAACTCTTCTGTAAGGCTTTTACTTGATGCAAAGCAACATTATTAGGGATATAAGTCACGTCTACATAAACTGCCCTATTATATTTATTCACTCATCTTTTTCATTAAGTGAATAAAATACAGAAGATCTGGAAACAGTGACATCCCATTCTGTAGCATTGATGCCGTCATCTGTGATCATCTCCTCCCTGTCATTTTTTTCTATATAGTCTGTGTTTTTTGTGTCATTGGATCAGTGTCTGTCCACACTCACACAGGCCTTGGATGGTAGGACACTTATTTACATGGGAAAGTCATGGTGGCACAGTCTCTGTCTATCACAGCTGTGCAGGAGGTTTGCAACGAGGGGGACTCCCTCAGGTTTATGCTGAGTTCTCACTTGCCACCGTTTTTTGGGTATGTGCTGACAGGGTTTACGTGTTTCTGTGGTTTGCTTGTGTCCATCTCTTTGATTTTTAACTCTTTGGGACAGATGCTGAATGGTGACCCAAGCACTGACAGGTACTGACTCAGATAGCTCATCGTAGGGCCTCTCACGTCTTACAATCTCTGTGCTGACCCACGCCATGTGAACCTTATATATGCCTTTTATGCCAATGACTATGCCAAAGTCTGCTGTTAAAGTCACAAACAGCTGCCCTGGTCTATGTGACCAGTGAAAATATCTACTCTTGATAGGCAACATTTGGGAGCTGTGAAGACACTAACACTCCCAGCCTTGTCCAGATTTGCTGGAACTCCCTTGCTCTGTGACTAATGAACCCGTGGCTGAGTGGTGATTGCCTGTCAGTGGTCCAGAGCATCAACATAGGGACCCACGCTGGGTTCACATGTTGTCTGCTCCACATAGGAGGTCAGGAGCTTGGGCCATTCATCTCTGTTCTGCATCCATCTGAGGAGACGGAAATTTAAACAAGCCTGCAGACACAGCTGCGGAGGGAAGAACGACTTATGTACAGTGGTCTGTGAAGATGGGAATTTATATAGCAATTGAACTTGGGTAATATGCGGTGGAAGTGGGTAAAATCCTGAGGAAACACACCATGCATACATACTCGCATGCACTATCACAGCACACACACTCTACAAAAACACCCTCAAACCTCAAACACACAAACCCACCACCTAAGAGTCATAACTGCTGCCAGGACGATAGACCTGGCCAGAATTCTTTCCTCTATGATCACTCCCTTCCATTACACCCCCAACCCTCATTCTCGGCAGGAACCCGTAATTGGGGCAGGGGTTGGGGGAGCGCTTCCAGACCAAATTGTCAGGAAAGCCCCACCATGGTCAGAACTTCAATTTAGCCTCAGCAAGTGAGTGATTCCATAGTACATACATTTTTCATCTTCTGTATTCTCCTGCCATTAGAGAGAGAAACAAAAAACAGTGATAAGCACTTCATCCTGGACACTCTGCACAGGGCTTCTGTTCTCTTGATGTCTTTAGGATACCAGATGGGAAACAGTGCCTGAGTCAATGACCCCAAGAGAAAATGTACAGAATACCTGTAGGAAAGGTTTGATTCTTCATGGAAGGTCTCCGAGTATACTTGGGTTTGCAAATGCAAAACTCTTCTTCCAGGCGAAAACTTCTATGCAGAGGAAAATACCCTACCCTACATTGCATGACTAATGCTGATATTTTGAATGCCCACATGAATTCAGAATCACTCTGAATGACAAACATGCAAAAAAAATCACACTCGACAATTTCTTCACCAATCAAATTGCCTCTACCATCTGAAAGTTACATGTTCACATCTGCATGTCTTAATTTTACTAGAAACAAAACAAATCAACATTTCTATCGCAAAGGAAGGAAGGCAAGCTTACATGCAGAATAGATGGGTCCTTCTCAGTGGCCCTGTCTCCAGAAGACATGTCTACCACGACATCCGGGGTGGCTATGGAAACACAGAGCAACTGTCAGGCATTGGCGATGCGGCTCAGGACATGCTCAGGGAGTTTTGCCTGATGTGGACTTTGGACGGGAGGGTAGGGAGTGGATGATCGATTGGTACAAACTGAGCTGATCGGCAAGGGCGTTGACCTGGGTGGATGAAGGAAGGCACACAAGGGAACCGAAGAAATGGAGAAACACAGCCCTTGGCTTTCTAGCTAAGGGGAAACCAATCCTTGTAAAATGGTCAATCTAACAGAATAAACACTAAAATGCATGCTCTGATTTAACAAGAGTCTTCAACTTTTGTATGGTTTTGAGATTCAACTAAATTGCCATCGTCTTTTTTCCTTCTTCCAAAATCAATTCTTCTGGCAGAATTACAGATGCTGCTATTACATTTAGTGTCTCTTCTGTAAGATTTTTGTCCTTGAAGAAAAGCAAACAGATTGGAGGACCGAACTCAAGTCTAGGAAAAGTATCTCATGAGATTTACTCGCTAATCATTTTTTATGAACAAAATCAAATGCAGAAGATTTGAAAATACTGAAATGCCATGGTTTAAAACAGTCACTATCGACCCTGTGCTATTTTCCTCCCATTGTTTTTCCAAGAGAGTGTGCATGCACTTAAGAGTCAGTGGCTGTCCATACTCACGCTGCCCATGGACAGTGGGACGGTTCCTCGCACAGAGGAGGCTGGAGGAAGCAATGCCGCTCTCTACCCCAGCAGAGTAGAGATGCGCGGCAAGGCTGAGGGGCGCCCGGGTCTCCACCAGGACAAATCTGAGTGCTGACTTGCCACGGTCCTTGTGTAGGTGTTTGCAGGATTTGTGAGCTTTGGGGGTTTATTGTGATGTTATCTCCCTGACTCTTAACTGCTCTGAAACAGGGGCTGGGGAGGAAGCCCAGCAGTGACAGATGATGATGGGCATTGTCCTCACACCCCTTTCAACCTCTCAGCTGCCCAGGAGCATGTGGGCCCACCACATGCCTTTCCACCAATGATTACGCCACGGCCAGCTCATGCACCTGTGGCTGCCCTGGGCTATGTGACACTGAGGACATCTTCTCAAGATGGGCTGTGTGGGGGAGCTGTGTAGGCACTAGCACTTCCAGGCATGATCATAGACGCCGGCACTTTGTTGTTGGTCACTGATAATCTTGTACCTTAGTTGTGAGGGCAGGTCAGTGGTACAGAGCATGAACATAGGGACAAACGATTAGGTTCAGATTTGGATCTTCTGTAAGGAAGTTCAGTGCCTGGGCCATTCATCTCTGCTCCACCTCCACATGAAGAGGGGGAATATTAAGTGACCTTCACAAACAGCCAGGGGGAAGAAAGAGTTAATTAAGGAAAGTGTACAGTGGTGGGGAGCCCCTTTTGAAAAGTAGACACATGTATTGTGCTGTGTGAGTGAGTAGTAAACTCTCCTGAGGACACACAGGCACCCATACACATTCATATATTCACAATCACACCACACACACATTTATAAACACCACACCAAAACAAACACACAAATCGCAACATGACATATCATTGTTTCCACGGACTATAAACTTTCCAGAGTTATTTCCTAAAATATCTGGTGGTTTCACCACATGCCTAACCCTCATTCTCAGTAGGATCATTAAATCCCAGAGACTTCCAACCAAACTGGCAAGAAAGTCCCACCTTCTTTAGCACCCCACTCTATCCTCAGCAAGTGAGTGATTACACAATCTGCACATTGTTCATCAGGTCCATCGTCCGTCTGTAATGGGAGAAAGAAAAACACTGTGAGGGTCATATACCCGGACACTGTTCACCCAGACGTTCTATTCTCTTGATGACTTTAGGACACCCATTGATAAACAGTGCCTAAGTCATCGACCCCAAGACAAAACGTACAGAATACCTGTGGGAAAGGTTTGAGCTCTTCATGGAAACAGCCTCAAGTCCCTTTGAATTGGCAATTACAAAATTCTTTTCTCAAGGAAGAAATCGTGATGCTAAGGATGCTTCTTGCAATGCTCCAGTCTGAAAGTAATGCTGTCCTTTTGAATGCTTTCTTGAATCAGGTATCAGGTGGTCACAGACTCTAAGTCATCATTCTCTCAACTGTAGATTGTCATTATCATTTAGGAGGTGTGTGCTCACAGTTTTAGAACGTAATTTTTTTGAAAAAGAAATAAAACAGCTTTTCCATTTCCAAGGTTGGAAGGCCTTCTTACATTGGCAGGAGATGGGACCGCCTCATTGAGACCTTCTCTTCTAAGCTCCTCCACCACAGTGTCAGGAAGCTCCCCCATATGGTATCTGAAAGCTCTTCCAGAACCATGTCACAGGGAGCTAGGGAGATAGAGTCACTGTCAGTCATTTGTGGTGCTCAGTACTGTCTCAGAGAGCTCTGCTTTAGGTAGATGTGGGGCTAGAGAATGTGGATGTGGGTGGTGAACAGTATGGACTGAGCTTCTGCTGGATATACTCATTGGTGCATGAAAGAAGGCCAATGAAAGAAGCAGGCAAGAACGAGAAATAGAGTCTTTGATAGTGTAGCTACAGGGAATCTAATCCATGTAATATCACCTAAAATGCATGTTAAGTTTCAGTGACAGGGTTCTGACCTTCCTTCTCTTCTTAAAGCCTGGCCAAATTACCACTTCTTCTAATGCTACGAGGCCATTTCAGCATCCATGCATTCATACATGCTGCTAGCGTCTTCAGTATGTATCATATTGGACACTTTACTTTTATTGTGATGAACTTTACATCATATTTATGCTGCTTTTAATCATTTGTGACTATATCGGTCAGTAGCATTGATTATATTCAGTGTCGTGGACCCATGACTGCTGTCTACACCCAAGACTTTTCCAGGAATAAATCACTCTGCCTTCACCCTCCTTCTGGCCCTTTCAATTTCTGGTATTCTGACCCTAGATAGAAAATTCTAGAATTGAGCTATTTCAGAATGCTCATATTGTTGGAATAGTAAATTATTGTCCTTCTGTGCAGGCCTGATGTAATTAAGGCAAACATTTTTCCAAGGTCTGTCCATGTTGTAGCCTATTTTAAAATCTGATTACTGTTAAGGTAGAATAATATCCCACTAGGTGTATACATCACATTTGATCCACTCATTCTTTGATGGGCTTCAGGGTCCTTGCCACTGTCTGACTATTGTGAATAATGCCATTATGAACATTGGTGTGTGATACACTACTGGTGATACTAGATGTTACGATCCTCTCAGAACTCACAGGATGTCACAGCACAGAGTGAATTTTAATGGAATGTATGGACTTTTAATTAATAAAATATATCAATTTTTTCATTCATTGGAACAAATTTATCTCATAAATGTGAGATTTTTTTTTATAGGGGAAATCTGTGGGGTGGGATGTGGGAACTTTGTGTATTATCTAGTCAAATTTCATGTTAACCTAAAGGTGTTCTAAGTAATGTCTATTAATTTTTACATATCTGAGACACTGTATGAGAGAGAGATATATTCAGGTAATATTGCAAAATCAGCTAAGGTGTGAACATCAACTAGAGACCTTGTTTACTATTGAACATGAACCACATCGTGAGTTGTCAGAGCATCCTGACCTCCATGGCGACAACACCACCGATGGACTGAACACACGTGCCTTTGTGCCCAAGAAGAAAAAAGAGAAATAACGCAGTGAACACTTGCCTTAGGAATGTATGGAACCAGGCCCCAAAATATGGAGCAAGTGACAATTTTAGGATATAGATAAGAGTTTTGTCATATTTGTCTACACTTCACGTTTTGTTTTAGTATAGTGCAAATCACTGCTGATTTACAACTAATTTCTTTAACAAATGAAACAGGTCATTAAAGAGGTATAAAACCTACATTAATATAAACAGTGTCACATCTTGTAAAGATTCTTCAGTTGAGCAAGAGTGGGAAAAAAAAACAGGTAATGTCGTGTTTTCCCCAAACGAGATTTTTTTTTTTTTAACATTCAGGTATTTCACTTTTAGTAACTAACCTCATGAAATATTGTACACAAACATGGGGAGACATGTACAGAATGTTTACAATAATTGTCAAATAAGAATTTTAAGGATCCCAATTTGATAGAAAAGTGTGTGTGTGTGTGTGCGCGCGCGTGTGTGTGTGTGTGCAGACAAAGGAATTGAAGGCAAAAATGAAAAGAGTTAGGGAGAATATTCAGAACAACATTTCCCTCTGATTGGAGAAACAACATTCACAATGCAGTGATGGGGAGGGTTGCAGACCCCTGTTTGGAGATCAGTGTGAAGCAGAGGACTCCATTCCTGCCGTCCCCTCCCTGTGTGTTCATGGTCATAGGAGATTCAATGAGGAGATATAAGGAAAGCCCTTGGAGACACATTGTGACAGTGTCAGTGCTATTTAGTGGTCCAATTAAGAAATCTCAAAGGATATGCAGGAACTTACCCAGTGATAATTCCAGAGACCGAAGCTGGAAGGCTACAGAATGGAGAAGGAAGAACACTCAGATTTTTATGCACATTCTATTGCATCTTTCAAATTCTCTACAAGGGTTTATTCTGGTTGCTCTTAATATAAAAAAGAAAAACCATGTGATTAGAACTAACCATTCAAACTAGTGGCACGAAACACAAGCATTATTTTGTTGGTGGTCATGGGATTGGCGTTCAGGCAAGGGGCAATGGGCGGACACTTTCTGTTCTGTAACATTGGGTCTCATCAGAGAAGACCCCCTTGCTGGTGTATCTTAGTCCCATGCCTGCAGCTAGACCTGGGCATGGTTAGAGGACGCACATGAGACATGCCAATGTGCCCTGAGTGTCCTCACAGCAGGGCAGTCTCAGGTCATTCAGATCTAGTACTCTGTGGCTGAGAGCTCCACAGGGCAGTAACCAGAGTGGCCATGCAGAGGCTCATTATCGATACAGGCATAACTTTACACATGACAGTGTTGTTTCCAAGGCATCTGTCACTGACAAAGAACACTAGTGCCACCTCTGCTCATAAGAAGGGACCAGGACCCCACTTCTTCTTAAAAAAAAAAAAAAGAAATTGAAAACATGTTTGAAACTTTTACATGCATAGATTAGTTTTAAAAATACTCAGTAGCAGGGGTAGTCCCCAAAATATAAGATACACAAATGGCACCTTTTGTTCCACAGTCAAGTGTAATAAACACACGGGGTGGACTCCTGCCTCTACCACCATGAACTTTTTGAAAAAACACACACACACAAACACTAGGGAAATGTACCGGAGAGTTTTGGAATGATGAATACAGGTCTACGCACATTGATGCAGAGTCCACCGCTCACATGGGGCCACTGAAGCGTTAAAGGGGGAGGCATGGTCTGGAGGATGCATAAAGCAGAAGCTATCCCACATGGGGAAAGAACCTCGTGGTCATGAAGGGCAAGCAAGTGGAAACAGGAAGTCAGCCGGGGGATGTTGCAATAGTGCAGGCAGGAGGGAGTGGGGACCAGTTGGAGCGAGGGATGGAGGATGAAGTTGCAGAAGTGCACACAGGAATGAAGGAGAGGTGATGCAGGACAAGACTCTGAAGGAGGTGCTCTGGACCGAGGCCCTCCATCTTTCTGCAGAGTGCACAGGCAGGGCTCAGCCGCTGTGGTGACAAATACCCTGCCTTAATGAGCATCAGAGCCACCAGCCTCTGTGAAGTGCCATGGGCCTCGTGTGTCGGCACTGAACATGCACACCCCCTGGGCCCAGCAGTTTCACACCTAGCAGGGTTTCCTGAACACACACTGGCCTGGACAATCAAGATCTAGTATCATTGAACCAAAACCTGAGCTGTGAAGGTCGGGAAACAGCCTACCTGCCTTTCAACAAGGAACTCAGTGAGGAAACCAAAGACTGTGTGATAATCTCTTAGATTTTGAGACTTGGGGAACATGCTTCAATCTGTATATTAAAAGAACACCCTGAGCATTGAATGTGCACATGCCAATGGCAGGGTCTATGATGCTCACATTACTGGGCTTTCAAGAAAAAGGAATTGTTTCGTTGTCTCAAAAATAGTGCAATGCAAAATATTTGTAGGGAAAGAAATTCGAATCTCATCAACCTTCTTGTAATAATTGGTGAAATAAGGAAAAGGAGTACCACAGTTATGTGAAGAACACTGAGCCATGGCTTTACACTGTCTGTTGTAACTCGCGGGTAGGAAATGTACTGACATCCACACCATCACGCACGATCTCCGATAGTACTGTTCCCATGACCTCCTTCCAGAGCAATAAAAAAAAAAAACTTCAAGAAATTGTCTAGTAAAATAGTGATATACGGACACATGGAAAGTACCAAATTTGCATTTATTTTTCTCAATTAACACTGGGGGAGCTTTACAGGAGAGAAGGGGTGACTTGATGGTAGTGACTGGGTGAGTGTCTATAATAATTCATTGAGGCCTAATTTGTTCAGAAAGCTTTTCTATTTTGGTGATTTATTTTATATAAAAATAGTTCAAATGAAACCAATAGTAGATAAATCGTTTCATGGAAAAATCTTCAACAGGAAACATAAAATATACATCTACATCCAGTTCTCAATCTATACAATAGAGACACTAGTTAACCATCTGGTAACTGTGTTGAGGAGGGAGAGGAGGAGCAGGGAGGAGGCCCCTGTTCCTTGGCCTGATCCAAGCTTCCTAACACTGTGGAAACTCCATCTCTGCTGAGACTCAGGCTGAGGCCCCTGTCCTGACCTGTATGGGTATTGATACCAGAGCTGCAAGGAAAACACAGGTGCTAGAGGCCCTGGGGAGACCAAGAGACAGTTGGGGAGGGCTCCCAGGTGAGGGCCTGCAGGACCCAGAAGGCTTCTCACACCCTGGAGAAGTGACCACGGGCTCTGGCTTCCCCAGGGGTCAGGTTGACAGGACACTGAGGCCTGGTGCTACTCTCAGCTGGGGGTGTTGTCTCTACCCGGAGTTTCTACAATGTCTTACAGGACCAACTGAACTTGGGCACTTGGTCGGGCAGCTTGCAGGTGACTTGTGGCCAGGACAGTGAGAGTGATGCAGAAGGACGGACGGACTCTGGGACTCCAGGGTGAAAAGGCCGAGCCCCTCTTCTGATGACACAGGTGGGAGTGGTGACCCTTCCCTTCAACCTAACACTGAACGTGACCCATCGTGAGCCCCGCAGAGCAAAACTGGACAGAGACCCGGAGCCCTTCCCTTTTCCCCTAATCATCTTTATTTTTTAACATCCCAACGCTTTGCTTGTGCCTTGCATTTGAAAAACCATGATGTTGTGGTAATAAATAAAAAAAGTTATATGGCTTAAAGTGTTCCAATATGAAAAAATTAAGGACACTGCTATTTCAAATGTAATTAAGCCAATTATGTTTTTTTTTGACAAATTTGAGAAGGAAAAGAAACTTAAGCATTTGTAATGCTACTCCCTACTGTGTATCCAATGAGCATTGCATTAAATTTTCTTCAGTATTTTTGCCATTTGTTTGGTGTGTGTGTGTGTGTGTGTGTGTGTGTGTGTGTGTGTGTGTATCAAACCTATATAGAACCTTAGCCCCAGGCCCTCCACAGGGCTCCAGAGATGCTGAGGGGTCCCCAGCCAGGATTGGACCCTGCAGTGTCCCCTCACTTGATGCTGGGACTACGAAGTGCACACAGGGTTGCAGAGCTGGGCCAGGTGAGCTGCCCTGCTTGCATGAGAAGGAGCCCAAGTGCACTCCCATCCTGCTCCCTATTCCCGAGGAAGCCTGATGTCGGGGAGGTCAGGACAGCCCCTCTATCTCATCACACCCAAGGATAAGGGATCCGGTGCTAAATCTCTAGCTAAGAGATGCTCCCTGTTGACCCGAGGGCGTGGATAGGGCACACGTGTGTCCTGGAGGGCCAGACAGTAAATAAATCCTGTGAACTTCACACGTAAAATTACTCGTACCGAAGCCCTCTCGTGAGATTAAGGAGGCCGCGGAGTGATGGGTCCAGCAAACTTAGAAGCTCACATGGCTAGCGTATCCCCTCTAGGAAGGATGTTCTCAGGGAATTCTTCATTTTCCTGCACTTTTTTTTTTCACCTCCTTGATCCCTTGCATGTTCATGCAATAAAGGTCGCCCTACATCTCTCCTCAGTACGGTTACTTTTAATAAAACCTCCCCTCCACCAAAAAAGGTAAGAAGAAATGAACATGCACATTTAATGCCTTAATCTTTCCATCCCAAGCATTCCAAGTCACAGTTTTTCTTCCGGTCCTTCTTCCACCTGAATTGCTTCCTTTGCTCCTACTCCTGAAGCACCTCCTAGGGAATTTCTAGAAAGCTACAGGAATGGGAAAAATGTGCTTCTCCAGAGCCATCTTGTGGGGGGTGCCCAGGGCAGAACCAGATCTCACAGGCCTATCCAGCAGGGTGGGGCCAGCACTTCTGACTCCCAGCCCAGCTCTCTGCCCGGGCCACTCAGTGGAGCACGAGATGATTCAGTGGTGCAGGAGGGGTTCAGGAGCCAGGGCAACACTAGCAGAGAGGATGTGGAGAACTGGAGGGAGATGTTACAGACACTGACGTTTCCAGGACATCTCAAGTGCCTGGATGGACAAGGTCCTTCAGGACGAGAATCATAATAAGAGAGGAGGAGGCTCTCGGAAGTATCACAAAGAAGAGCGAACGAATAAGAGAAAGACAAAAAAGAAAGAAGAAATAAGATCCATGTAGATGTCGCTCTCTGTGCTGGAGTCTTCAAAATTTGCAAAACAATCCTCAAGTGACAAGGGCTGTCATGATGTTGGGTGGCCGTGGGAATGGAAAGTGGAGAATGATGAGTCGAGGTGAGAACTCTGGACCCTGCTGTTCTCAGCCGAATAAATAAAGCCTGATCTGAAGACACTCTGTCCTCCCTTCTAAGCTCCTCCCCAGGGCCTCGATTGCTTCACCTCTGCAATGAAGAGTGGCTCTCAGGTCTATAGGGCCCCCTGTCAGCCTTTGACTTCTGTAAGTGTGACCTGGAAATCATGCCTGTGTCACCTTGTTCCTCTAAGCTCCCACTAAACTAGGGAAATTGTTTAGTATAATGTAAAGTAAGTAGGAAAAAGTAAATATTGAAAATTATTGCAGAAATGAATGATACTGAATAGAGAAAACCAACAATGAAAATCAGTATCTAAAGGACCAAACAAATAGATAAACCTCCAGTCAGGCTGCTAAAAAGAAAATAAAGAGAGGTGAACCCATTACTAACGTCTTCGCCCACAGAGGAGTCATCACTCAGGACTGCGTAGACATTAAAAGACTACTAAAGGGATATTTTGGGCAACTTATGCCCACAAATTTCATTGCTTAGGTGAAATGAATCAATTCCTTGAAAGGCAGAAACTACCAAACTCAACCAAGGTGGAGGAAATGATCTTTGTTCATAGGTATATTACTTAAATGAATGGAATCCATGATGAATAACCCAAATAACAAAGTGGCAGACACAGACGTTTCGCTAGTGCATTCTGCTACATTCTTACAAAGCGAAACACAGTTTTACAGCACAACCTTGCCTTTGTGTCCCTCAGTGTTTACCCAGGTGAGTTGAAAAATTATGTAACAACAAACCCATACACAGGAAAGTTGATGGTAGATTTATTCACAACCGCACAAAACTGGAAACATCCAAGATGTCCTTCGATACACGAATGAATAAATGAATTTCAGTGAATTCGTTCAATGGAATATGTTCCACGGGTTAAAAAACTGAAGAATATCTATGAAAAACATGAAGGAAACTTGACTGTACATTACTAAGTGAAAGAAGTCAGCCTGAGACAGTGAAAGGTGAGTGATTGCCAGGAGCTCAGGAGAAAAGGCAGAGGGGTTAACAAGGGAAACAGGAGAGTTTAAGGTCGGTAAAAATATGTGGCATTACACTGTAATGGCGATGTGTGATCTTACCCATTATGGCAACAATGGATAGCAATAACATATCAATATTGGTTCATGAGACACATTAAAAATATTAAAATAGAATTTCAAAGCCATACCCACTCCATCCTATTCAGAAAGACTTTTGTATTCCAAATTTGAAATGAGGGAGAAGAAATATGATTTAAAGGAAAATAAATCAACTTGTTGGTGAAGAGGTTGCTAGATGAGTCAGAATTGAAAGAGGAAGATCTTTCAAATGGAAATGGCTGAAAAATGCAGAGCAAGTGTAAGAAAAGTAAATCTTCCTGAAGAGGTAACAACAAAAAAAGTTAGACAATGCTATGAGTTTACATACACATAGAGTGTCATTTCATTGCCGTTATCAACTATTTACACAGAGGAAGAATAAAAAGCAACATTTCTGGTGTACAGTCATCTCAGATAAAATTGTCCATCATTAATCTCACTTTTGCTACAGAAAAGGACAAAATGAACACGTACAAGATAGACTCAAAGGAATTATTCAGCACTTTAAAAAGATGCTCAGAGGTCAGATAACAATCCTGGTGGCAGAGCCCGGGAAAAGTCCCCCAGGAGGAGGAGCATGAGTTGGTGGTCACTGTGTCCTCAAGGGATTCGCAGGTGGTTCCTCGGAGGCTCCTCAACGATGCAGCCCATAAGTTGTCAGCTTCAGATCCTTCTTTTGCAAATCACAGATTAGGATCACCTGAGACAAAAAAAATATATGTATAACTAAACTATTACAAAACAGAAAAAATAAACGCTTAATCCAGCTGACTCTGGCTGTTCCTGGTCAATGCAGTGGAGCACTGTAAAGAGTGGTCACGACCCCTTCTAACTGTCTGAAAAACCCCACGATATAGAGATACATTTCATTACATACAAACGGAAAACTTTTATATGGCATATGGTTCAACAGAAAAGTAAAAAAAAAAAAATTTTGACGAACTAAAAACCTCATGTGTATATTATAGTTTTGGGGAACTCAATAACAAATTATTGAAAAAGAAAGAAGACTACCAGCAATCCATTCAACGTGCTGGACTCGACAGTCACATTTTTTCAACATGAGTAAAGCTTTCAAAGAAAAAAACAAATGGCTTTTAACCTCAGTCAAGAACTTATATTTAAATTACACTGCAATACCACTGTAGCTAAAAAAAAGTGCACCCAGGTACCACGTCGCACCTATCAGAAGTAAAATTACAAAAGTTCGACATGTACTATGCTAGTGTGGTTGTACGCGAGCTTTAGGAAAGCATCAATCGGTACCTATGGGAGGAATTTGACAACATCTAGTAAAACTGCATTAGCACTTACCCTTTACTCAAACCGCCCAATATCGTGAAATCAATCCCATTGAGAAAATGGAAAAAATATGAAAAGAATCACACACGAGGCCATGTATGGCAATACTTAGTTCTAATCACTGTTTTATGAAAATTTCTATCAACAGCCACCCAATGGCTCTGAGTTTTCCTAATACTTTTAAAAACTATTGCGAAGGTTCACCAGGTCAAGATAGGTTGTTTTGAACTGTATTCTGATGGTTCTGTTTTGTTGTTTTGTTTGTTTGATTGTTTCTTTTTGGTTACCCCAATTGAAGAAAGCATCAGTGCTATCTGCTCCTGTGGGTTTTTCAGGTCAGTGCCCCTGAGACTGGTCTGAACTCTTTCTTTTTAGGATTAATTGTTATCTGTTTTTGGTAGTCAGAGCATACATCCATACAGAACTAATTGAAATGTAGCTGCTTCTATTCATCTATTGAAATGTTTTAGTAATATTAGAATGATAACCTCACTGAAATGTTGGCATTTAACCACTAATAATATCATTAGGATCTTGTGTCCATATGAGTGTGTGTGTGCGTGTGTGTGTGTGTGTGTGTGTCTGTGTGTCTGTGTGAGAGAGCAAGAAAGAGAGACACAGAGACAGAGAGGAAGATAGCTTTTCTTAACCAATGATTAAATTTATATAATGGCTAAAGAAATATTTAGGGTTTTCATTTTTCAATGAGTAAGTTAGGAAGGGTTACATTTTTTTTCTGAAATTGTGTCAATTTGTACACATTTTCAAATACATTGGCATAAATTTGTTCGGTATATGGTATTGTCTTTTTATTTTTCATCTCTGTTGCCTTGTAGGTATATCTTCCTCTAAATTCAAAGAAAAGTTGATGTGATTTTACTTTTCTCAATCAATGTCACCAAACATTTGGCCATTATATTTCTAAATAGAACCAATTTTGGCTTATTTAGTTATTATTATTATTATTATTATTATTATTATATATTATATTTTCTCTTTCATCAAATTCTAATTGTACACCATTCTAGTTACATTATTTGGATATAGTGCTTTCTTTTCTAATTTAAATTAAGTAATTAAATTCATTAATGTTCCGTCATTTTGCAGTTTAAAAATAAATAAGGCTATATATTTCTCTCACTATTTTGCATCCTCTCACAGTTTTTATTTGCACAATTTCAGAGGCAACAGATGGTCTCGGTTAGTGAGGAGATAAGACTTTAGGGTTGCAGAGTGCCAGAAACCTGATGGCTTTTCAGAAACTGAATTAGATGAGCTTTAAGTAGCCTAAATGAAGCCATGTACGAAGAGCACCTTCCTGAAAACCAAAGGCGAACCAGATATTACATTTTTAAATTCATCCTCGGCTTTTTTTTTTTCACTTCTGTATCTGCATAAATTTGTCCTCTCTGTTGTTTGAAGAACAAGTGGTACAGCTAACCTAAGGCCATACACAAGTACACGAATGATGGGCAGTAATACAATGGTACCTTTTTTATTGCATGGTTTTAAACATTTAGCACCGTAAGAATCTATGGATCACAGAGAATATATTTCCTATCAAACCTAGTCTCTGAAACACATGAAGCCTTTTAAGTTATTTCTCTCTTTAATCTTTCAGACAATAATTTAAAAGTCTGAATAATTTGAGAAAATCTCCTACACCAGGATTTATGATTAAAAAACATTTGAAGCGTTAACTAACTACATGCATGGACTCATTATTGCCTCTACCACCTAATTGGTATTAGTTTCATCACTATTATTTTCAATTTATCTGGAATTCACAATTTTATACTCTTAGACATCCTCAGAGTTCTTCTAAGTTCTGTTTCTGGACCCACCCTGTTTACATGACCTGATTCATTCTACATGAGGTCCATTAGCAACTGATACCCATATAAGCTCCTTTCCCAAAGATTGTTTACAGAGGTTTCTTTTTATAAAATTTCATGTTTTGTCAATATAATTAAGATTTCCATGTTTGTCTGTGTATTGGTTTAAGAATGTTGAAACATGATATGTGATTGGGCACAATGAATACCTATCAGCCAAGAGCCATCTAAAAGAATTGTTCCTAGTGCCAACAGGTTTATAAACTTGTAATCTATCATATGACCAATGAGCCCAGCATTTGGTTTATGTAGGTCTTCTACAAGTTTCACTAGAATTGTTTTCTCCCTATCACGAAGATTATGTAGTCATAGCTTCTTAAAAGTCTTAATCATAGCTTTTGTTACTCAAATCTACTTGTTTGTGAAATCTCTCTTATTAGGGCTCCTTGAATTCCTGTCCTCGCTAGGACCAGTTCCAATCCAGTTCTTCCTAAATCATTCTGAGCTGTTTATTTCCTCTACTGCTAGATTAGGTCCATAGTGCTTTCAAAGGCTTTTCTCAAGTCATTGTTGATGCTATGAGTCAAGTTGAAATGTTGATGCTATAAGTCAATTTGGAAAGTTTACATCTCACAGTGAATAAAGAAACATAAAATCATTTGGAGAAATGCTCACTCTGTCCCAAGTATTTCTTCATGATAGACAACCATGAGTGGAATGAATGAAACTCATGGTGTAGGACGATTTAAAAAGCCCCAAGGAGGGAGGGGAAAGGGTGGGAAATAAATAAAATGTTAAATACATACATACATACATACATACATACATACATACATACATGCTAAAAAGTAAAATAAAATTGGAAAATCCTGCCCTCCCATAAATTTGATAAACCCAAATACTTACCAACAGTTTTGAAGGGCAAGCATTCTGCAGGCCCTCGCCACAGTGCACATTATTCATATTAAGTAATTCTCTCAATCTGAAAGGCAAAATAGTTCATCTTCATTGTCCTACTCTGCTTTTCTCCTACTCAGTGTCATGATATATTTTTCATCTCTGTGCCTGTTTTTCCTACATGTGGAATTCTACTCATCCCCGGACAGGTCTTGACCAGATGACACATCTGCTATGAAATCTTTCCAATCTCAAAGACCAACTAATTGTTCTTTTATGGTAGCTAAGAATAATGCTTTAACTTGCTTCTCAGCCTGAAAGAACTCTCTTCTCTCTCTCTCGCTCTCGCTCTCGCTCTCCCTCACTCCATGCGTCTACTCATGTGTGCAACCCATTTTCTATTCCTTCATTTATTTCACTGTTGCCTTGCAGAGAGCAAGCATGTATTTCTACTTAGTTGAATGGCTGAATGATATTATCTTAGGTTTCTTCTAGCCCTAGTGATCAGCATTGCTATGACTTCATTAATCTGAGACTTGTACCCAAGTTGCAGATTTTAAAAATAATCTTATTTGTGTCTATAAATTCAACACTCATTACTCACATGTATATCAGGAGTTTGGTCATTAGGAAAATCCCAAGGATGATCATTAGAGCGACAAAAAAGAGAACAATGGCAAAGGAGAGACAGTGCTCCCCACATCATCTCTGCACGGACATTGGGAGAGAAGCTGATTTCTGCTCCATCAGCAAACTGTGATCAGAGGACCTCAAGTCCAGTGATTAGTCTCCAGTAGGTCACCTGCTAATGAAAAGAGAACAAAATTAGAAATTTCAGGAAAAAGATGTGAAGGTGTAATTATTCCTCTGCCTCCTTTCTTGAACTACAGTCACGAAAAGTAAAGGGTGACCAGAAGATTGTTGAGGCAAGGAAACCTGCAGGTACATCGAAGCATAGGAGTGAGTGGCTACTGTTCATGGTCTTCAAATGCCAATGCTTTCTTGATTCTCCAAGTGGAGAATGACAAATAAAGTCTGTCTATCCTCATTCAACATGGATGAGTTTCTGTGTCTTTTAATTATACATGTATTCAAAATTTTAATCACTTTGCAATAAACAGAACTGAATTATGTCACATAATTTCAAAGCTGGTATTAAGGTTTTTATTTTTTATTTTTGCAGTTCCTTTATTTTTTTAACAGTTGGAAACATTTTTTTTCTCAGAAGCCAAAGGTGATGAAGTCATGTGTACCCGTCTTCCTGTTCAAGGTATCGTATTTAAGGAAAAGAGTGTTGGATAGAGGTGAGGAGTACGAGCTTCAGATGGAGGAATACCTGAGTGTGAATTCCAGTGATCTCACTAAGATTATGTAACATGTGCAGGAAAGAGATGTTAACTTCACTGAAACTTATGATAAGAAGGCTTATTTTTAGGAAAAGATAAGAGATTGAAGGTACATGTTCCATAATAACCAATTGATTAAGCATATCATGATAGTAATAAACAGATTTTGGAGTGTAACTAGTTTCTAGGGCTCCTTCAAAGTATTAATTCTCATAGAGAAATCATAAAATGTTCTTCACTTTTAGGACATAAAATGACTTGCTTAAATCTAAACTCTATTAAGTGTCAGAACAATGATTGGACCCAGGCAATCTGACTCCAAACTCTCTATTCTTCAGCACTGTGCCATGCATAAATGCCATATTTCATAAGACATGTACACACTAACCTGTGAGAAAACATGGCATATGAAGTATGAAGGTGAAAAAGGAGAATTTGATCATCTCAATAAAGTACATTTATTCCACATTCCAATATGGCAAGAAAAAAAATGTAATATGACTATCTGTCAACTGGCTTTCTGAGAAAAACAGTGATGTCAGGCTGAATAATTAGTAGCAATTTAATGCAAACATTGGCTAGGAATTAATCCCAAGTAATGTAAAAGTTGTTCATGCTGAGATATCTAGGAAAGCATTCTGAGAAAACTATGCTGATGACAATTAATAGGATGATAAAGTGGGAAATGATTTATATCTTAAACACAAGCATTATAGGCATCTGCACTGTGCTTAGCTCTTTCATTCATTCTTGTGGTCATTAAGTAGTTTTCCTAAACAATATCAAGCTTCTAGAACTTGTGAAAACCCATGCTATGCTTAAAGATTAAGTTAGGAAATTGCCTATAATAACATTCATCTATGTCATTGAACATTCGTTTTTGAATATGCTTCACATGTCAGCAATTAATTAATCATTTTCTAACTAAAAGTACATAATACAGCAGATAGAAATAAATGACACACTCTTTATATTCATAATAATAACATGTATCATCAAATCGATTGCCATTTTTGTGGGTTCTTTTCCCAAGCTTGAGAGAAACTAAGTCAGTTTAGATAGGTTTTCAATAAAATACCAATTCAACAGTGAACTTGCAAGAAATACTACTTCGTGCATTTTACTATTATAATACTCCTGCAGGTCGAAATAATTGAATAAAATACTGGGAAGAGTTTAGAAACATATTGGAGGCTCCTGAAGTCTAGGGAGAATGACTTATTCAATGTCCTCCACCCAAATTATCCTGTGCTTTTTGTGTGAATAATAGAAACAAATAGATGGACTAGACTGTCTGTGACAGTTCATCTCGTCCCTGTGTTCACCTGAAACGGAGAATGGGGTTGGGAGCAGAGACACAGATATTTGGACAGGAAACAGAGGCTCAATGATGCGTTAACCTTTACAAAACATCGGTAACAATTCAATACCTGAACCATGGAAAGCCTGAGCACCACGCCTGGAACTCAGGGCGGATTCCCAAAGCAGGAACTACTTTCCTCATTGTTATAGTATCAGTTTCAAATCCTACGATGCCCCAGCTCACTTAGCTTCAGTTGTTTTCTGTCACATGTAGAATCAAATCCAAAGTCCTATGATGGCACATATGGCCCTGCATGGCTTCCCCTCCCACAACCTCTCTGACTGTTGTTTTCTTCCCTCTCCCATTTCATCCTCATGGGCCAACCTCACCTCTTGCTGTCCCCAAACACACCACACACTCGTGACTGTGAAAGAATACAGCATTTACATGCTCACAGGGTCCCCTCCACACTTTCTTCTGGGCTCTGCTCAAATGTCTCTTCCTCAGGGAAAAATCTGTGAGCATCTGTATTAAGGACCTGCCATCCTGTTATCCCTCACTTCCCTTCATAGCACTTCTTGGACCCACTGTAGCAACCATTAATATACAGTATAACTTACCCCCCCAAAAAAATAAATTCGATGAATAAGAGAGGCTGAGAAAAAGAAAGTGTCATTAATTTATCACTGATACTTACAAAGGATTTGTGCCCACAATCATACACCTATGAAAAGCACAACTGCCTCTCAGTCCTCCGATTCCCAGTTCTGCCCTTCCTCAGCATAGAAACACAGATGTCTTAACATTCTCCCACTTCCAGCCTTTGTCCAGTGTCAATGTCTGGCCCAGGTGAGGCCTTGCAATCTTCAAACCACAGGTGTTTCCTCTACTGAAACCATCACTACGATCATCAACAGTTCACAATCTTTAAACAGGCCGTCAGTTCTCAACCACTAATTTCACAGAAAAGTCAGCAGGCCCCTTGAAGAATGCTTTTCACAAGCAAAGAACTTCTGGAATGTCCTGAGAGTGTCCTACCTGGGGGCTGAGCGGACCCCACTCGATGAAGGACCCAAGGAAAATGAGCATAATCCATCCAGGTTGAGGGGAGAAGAGCTTTCTGATTCTGAGAAAAAAAACATCCAGTGTGAATCTGTGAATAAAAAACATGTTTTCATTGCAGAAAATACATAAGGCTATTACCAAAACAAGAAATGTGCAAAAACAAAAACAAAAACAAAACAAAACAAAAACCACAAAAAAACTCCAATATTTATACATAGGATGTTTTAATGATTTGGACACTTGGAACCTATGTAATTTTATTAACCAATGTCACCTCTATAAATTGAATTTAAAAATCTTACCAGTTTTACACATTAGGAAGAAATTCATTACCAACCCATCAATGTTATCCATTTTGCAATAGTCAAAATCAAACAACTTCTCTAATTAGATCTCTTACACATTCCATTCTAACCTGAAACACTAAATTAGAAAAAAAGCTGACAGTGAAAGAGATAGACAATTTCTGTTTTCTACATCTGTGTTATACTTCGGTGATTTAAAAGTTCATGAAATGCTAACAGTAGGGATTTTGTTGAAATTTAGGAATGTGGAAAAGGAGACTATTTTGTCAATTATTTCTGTTGCTTGCCTTGCCTCCAGCACTGCCTACCTGACTTCAGAACCCCCGACTCGTCAGGGTCCCTTTCTTGACATGACTATCTTGGCAGCAGCCTTCTCGAATTAGTCTCTTCCTTGAGATTTTTAATGTGGCCTCTCTGGGGTGACAGCATTGGATGAATTAATCTGTGGAGTGTGTGGATGGCTTCACCTTTTAACTCCTCCATGTGATATGCACAGAAACTTATAGACAGTTAATTAACCCACATTAAAATGTGAGAACTCTATGTCCTACAAAACAAAACAACAAAAAATGGATAAAGCGTTGTGAAGATGTAGTTAGGAGAGTGTTAGAAAGGAGGAAATAGGAGACACTCAGAGAAATTGGAAAGAATAAAAAGCAAAGCTTTCCTTTCAATATATCCCAATCATTGCATCTGGATAAAGACACAGAAAAACTAATGCTCTCTAATACCCTTTGCTCACTCTGCAACACTATGATTTGTTTTCTTGTATCCCATGGGAAGAGGGCTTTAAGTCACAACTACATCTGCACCTGTCCAGAAGAATTCCAGGTAGAAGATGGGATTATCACCTGCAAGCTCTAAGGAGCTCTGTCTCTCAGTGATGCTCGCTTACAGTCCTTGGTTAAAGGTCTGTGGTGAAGACATACTGGTGTTACTGATGACGGTGGTCAGGGAGCTCAGGAGAGAGGCCACATGAGCTATAGTATCCATCCTCTCTGACCTGGGAACACAAAAGGCAAAAGCGTTGGCTATGATGTTTTCATCACCACCCTTCTGCGTGGCCCACCATCGGACTGCCCTTCGATGCTTCCCAGAATCACTATTTTCTCATAATTGCGCACCAGTTCCAGCTCCAGCATTTTGTACACATAGGGCAGCCAACTTCATGTAGCAGAGTACAACAACTTCATGATGTACGACACAGGCCACCTTCTCTGAGGAGGAATTCCAACAAGAGAAGTCAGTGACCAGAGCTGAATAGGTCTCATCTGCAATCAGTAAAAACAGAGTAAGGTATAGGTTCAAGAAGACAAACACATTTGTCCCAGTCTTCAAGAGTCGACATTGAATGATTGATTACTATAGAATATTCATACCACAAGTCTCTCCCGTCTGTCCCCCGAAAACTATCCATAAGCATCTCATATCCAACATGCAGGTACCTAGGCCCTGACCAAAAGGCACAGTCTGCTTGGACAGAAGTCCGCTAGAGCATTAGAGCGAACAGAGGGAGTTGATCCCACTCCTCAGAAAAACAGCAAGGAAATAATTTCTCCCAGGAACACAGGCCTCCAGAAAAAAAACCCACTCACGCAGGAAGTCGGTCCATGGAACAGTCACATTTCCCCCAGGGTCATTCTCCCACATCCAGGAGGTGTCTCCTGTGATGGATGTTTCGGCTTCCTGCCCCAATGAAATGACATCTCACTTCTGTGGCAGCTTCATTAAACCTTGATGTCGTTTTAATAAACGAAATTATCAAAATAAATACCAAGTATTGATAAGAATCATACTAAACACTAAGCACATCCACTTATTTTCATTTAAAAATTCTCTTCTATATTTTTACCGTGTGGAACCCAAGGAAAAAGCCAATGATAATCGGCAGCATAGATTGCCTAAGAAGGATTCTAATTTCTTCCCGCTTTAAAATAAGAAAAGGTTGACAATTAGACACTTTTTCAACACTGGTGCTTACTCCCAACTGACACAGAAAACGAACTTCAAACAACCTGATTCCAAAGCAGTAAATTTGTCTGAATTCTAAACATGCCTCGGAGTGTCCAAGGCTCCCAGTGTTTGTTCAGGACCTCCTCAGTCAGCGAAGTCACCAAGCTGCCACCACAGATCACCCACTCGAATTTTCCCAATTCTACCTCATCCTCCCATGCCCTCTGCCTTATTGAGCCATTCAGCCAGCAAAACAGAACACACAAATGCAAATGTCTGAGAAACAAGTGGGAGTTATTAAAGAACTAGATGAACATAGCATCAAATAGCAAGTATTCCTGCCTCTGAATTCCTGCACGGCTTGTTCCTATAAGCAGAATTCAGTTTTACTTCCATATGGAACAGATTTCTCATTTAAAGTGTTTAATACATGTTCAAACACGCTTCAGAATGATAAACGGAGAGAAAAGGGACATGGATCTTGCCTGTGTACAGGACACGACTGGGAATCTCTGGTGTCGCGACGAGTAATGCTGGTAGCAGCTCAGGAAACACACGAGGAAAGTGGCCTTCACATGACACTTGTCCTTGCCTGATAGGCGCTCTGCTCAAGAACCTACCAGGAAAACACAACATTCACAAGAAACAACTAAAGAACCACTTTAAAGAGGTCAAATGCCTCCCAGTAGAGAAATGAAATGAAAATCGCTGCTGGGGAGAAATGTGCCTAGAAGTAAATTCAGGACTCAAATCCCCAATCTTTTATGTCATTATCCGACCTCTGTGATTCTCAGGGTTCTCATCTCTAAAAGAGGAAGATGTCCTTCAAGTCACTGGCAGAATATTCATAAGTTTTCATCTCTCTCAACAACACAGCACACACACACACACACCAGACTCAAATAGTATTATAGAAAAATAACAAAATTACAATGGATGCACCAATTCAATATTATTGAACTATTTCCATCAAGTTGAAATGAACATTTCCAATTCCTTCCATGAGAACACGTTCACCTTACTACCACGACCGGGCTAAATCTAAGTGTCTGAAAGGAGTGTTATAAGCCACTCTTACTCAAGCGTGGAAGTAATAAAACCATAGAAGTAGAAAGCATGTATTCTGCCTTCAATTTAAAAACAAAAGCAAACCCAATTCAATAAAACAATTCGTGTATAGTATCAGAGTTACTAGAAGTAGCCAGTGCTTTCAAAATCATACTGAAAAACAGAGCTGTGGGAGAGGCTGCTGGTACATTTTTATAAAGTGAGATTTGAACTAAAGAAAGTACATTCTTTTGTCTCAGGTGGTATCCATTCTAGTGAGGTTTTTATATGTGGGGGAAAGTGACAGAATGTGCTTGTCAGAAATGGAGGGTGTACTGGATGATAAGTGATAAATTAGGATGGAGAAGAAAGTGAGCTGGATTTTGTCACACGCGACAAGATTCGTGTGTTGAGCACCTGATGGGAGACTAGGAACAGGAGTCTTGGAATTCGTTTCCACCTTAGAGCCCGCAAACATATCTGTGGATGGATGATGGAAGGATGGACAGCCAGACTGACAGACAGACAGGCTGAAACAGATGGATTTGATACCGAACAACTTTTCTTGGCTGTTGAAGAGGATATGTTTTCAAAGTTTGTGTGTTACACATCTAATAGCTTTCTCTGAAGCGGAAAAAAAGCAGCAGAGGAAGTTGCTAAAGCAAGACAGCTTCTACATGACAACCAGATATACCTGCTTCAGCACCATAAGATTCATCTTGTGTTTTCTCTTCCACATCTAAATTGTGCTCCTCTGTAGTGTTCAGAAGGGCCCAGCACAGGCGACCCAGCTGTGGAGAGACCAGAGCCAAGAGTCAGTTGTGGGGACTATTTAAGTTATATGTTATGTATGGTGTTTTGAATCAAATGGCACTGAATAGTATAGAATACAAGAAAGTTTCCTATCACACACACTCACCTAACACACTGACCATATTCAATATTTTTTATTCTAATTCTCATATGAAAAAACTCTAAATAACTGGCTTGAAATCTCTCTCTCTGCATTGATATTCCGTTAATGTTGAAGACTTTGGGCACATAAAATGTACTTTCACATCGTCTGTATCACCCATTTCTGTTTAGCTCCACCATTATTGTTTAATGTTTATAACTTGTAAAATTCCCTTTTAAGCCATAATTCTGAATCCATCATGTTTAGATATATCTATATGTTTGTACTACTTGTGAGGACTAATAATAATTGATAACCAAATACATGTCTTTTCCACACACCTCCCAAATTCTGTCAATGCTTACATTATTTCCATTTTTTTTTTTTTTAATTTTTTTTTTTACTGCCCTTATTTTAAACCGTTGTATAGAATTTATTTTTTTTCTGTAAATATAATTCCATTTTCACTTTCTTTGTATGTTTATCCAACATTCTATTTGCTATTATCATTGCATAACTTTTTCTTTCCACAAGAGTTCCAAGAGAAGTGATTGGACACAGTGAAGAAATATTCAGCCCTGGGCCTTTCTAAGGAAATGGTTTCACATATCACATTTAAAAACAATTAATCTGCCATGCTCAAAGTTATGCTCTTCTTAACTGGCCGCATACTTGGTCCTTGAATTTCTTCTTCAGATGTATTTTACTAGAATTAGTTGGTATTGTCACACACTACATCATAATGAACACATCCTCACTTCTCACATAGATTCCTAATCACAGCTTCTTCAGCTTCTTCAGCTTAGCATTTCTTACACTAACTCCACTTACTTGGGAAAATCTCTGCTTCATGCTCCCTGAATCTGTGTTCAAACGAACCAGGTGCCTTTAGTCCTGCTAAAACCCTCACCCTGGGATTTCTCTTTTACTGCACTGCTGCAGTAGGTGCAAACCTATTCATGACTTTCTCTAAATAACTTATTTATACACTTTATTTCAAAAAGTTATGTTTAGCAGTGTGTTAATGAAACATAAACACAAATTGGACAAATTGTCTCACTGTGACTCATAGAGTGATTTTTCTGTAAAATTGGATTAAGAATTGTGTGTGTGTGTGTGTGTGTGTATTTCTATAGGTATGAGTGGAAAATATATTTTGAAAACTATGTAATATTCTCTAGTTTTTTGTCATTCGACACCCAATATTTAAATGAATGTTTAGTTGTGAATTTTAGTGATGTATATTCTGGAAAGGCAGTCTGAACAACCATTTTTCAGTTTCTCCATCCACACAAAATCTGCTGCCCGTTCCTCCAAGAAATATATGAATGAGCTTTACTTCGAAGTTTGATTGATAAGCGCAAAACAAATAAACAAACAAACAAGTAAATAAAAGCTATCTATGTTATAATGAATCAACAACATTAGCATATAATCAGTATTTCTTATCAAAATAAAACAATTAATATTAGCTAGGCTACTACTGTGCCTCCCCAGATGTAGCTATTGTTGAAAGGGTAAGTGTATGTGTATTAAGACTTTGACTCTGCTTGGCAGATATAACTATGCCTATATGTGTATTCTTTTCCAAAAGTGATATTAAGCATATTATAGTATTCTGCCAGTGATTTTCAACTTAAATGGGTCACAATCATTTTTCAAAGCTAAAAATATATTTCAGTCATGTCTTCGAATAGCTACATAGTACTCTATGTTCCAATATCTGTTTCTCTAGTGATAAAAATTTTTGTTCCTCTCATTATTTTTTAGAAACCAATCTGGAGATAAATTATAGATATATATAAACAGATATATAAACAGATATATAAGCATATGTTATGTTTATAATATAAACATAATTTCTATTTAAATTTATATCAATATATAGAATTCAACATATTTATATATTATAGTAAACATTTATATACAAACTATATTGATAATACAGTATATATATATATATATATAAATTTATCAATGTGCATTTTCTACTTGGACAAGGAATCTGATTAGGAAGCATGCAGCAGTAAGATTGTAGAATTGCTGGATATGAGACTTTTAATACTCTCACCAACAACTTGGGAGAGTGCTCAGTTCTTTACATTCTTACCAACGCTGCTTACTATTCATATTAAATATGTTGCCAATCTAAAAATCATACACATGCACATCACTGTTTTAATTCTCTCTCTCTTACTATCTCTGTGCCAGTGTTCATGAGGTAAATTAAATCCTATTTGCCCCAAATCAGATCCAGCTCAGATGGCAGCTCTGTTGTAAAGCCTTTCCCAGTCTCTTAGGCAAAACATATTATTCTCTTCCTGGTATCCTATCATGAAGATGTAGATTTACCTCCATAACGCACTGTGGAGTTATCTGAGCAGGATGCCCATTCCCTAATTCTGTATTTCTTAATACACTGGCGCTCTGCAATACTTGGTGCAAATTGTTGTTCAGCCAAATGACTGGCGATAATCTCTGCTTTCTTCTAGCTCGAGCCGTGCAAGGAATTCATCATCCTTGGACTTATTCACCAATTCACACTATTAGCAGTTACTGAAACTTACTTAAAAAAAAAAGATATCCATGACTCATTACTCACATGAACAACAGGAAAGGGTTTAGAGACCAGGGAACATTCCAGAACAGCTGGGATAGACACCAAAATGCAACGATGGCCACGTACAGGGAGAGAGTGCACTCCACAGATGAAATCAGGATAGTCACTGGCGGGCAGACAATCTCCTGTGCCGTAGGTGAACCCTGAGATCCTATGACCACTGCCAGCCACAGCTCAGTGAGTAGAGTCCAGAAGGCCTCCTGCAAAAGAAAGACCAAAAGCTGACTTTTGGAAAAGATGAGAAATTCATTC
>PUFA01002376.1:0-26982 GCA_003508835.1 Eonycteris spelaea | reverse complement strand
GGAAAGTGGAGTGACAGCATCCTAACATTCAATGCAGCACTAAGTTTCTAGAATAATTTTCCCCTCTTACAAAGCTCATCCTTCCCCAATAATTACTTCCCACGATGGAAACAAGACTGTGCATGATACACACTTGCATTCCTTAGATGCTTAATGCTATGTCCTGCACATAGTAGCAACTCATTAAATATCTCTGAATTGATTGAGAAAAGCTATAATACATGTCAATGTTCTGGAGGTTTTCTCAGCATGAATAGAGAGAATGTATGAAAAAAATATAACTAAATTGCATGCATTCAATATAAACATTATCAAACCCAATTTTCATTCGAAAAAGATGTTGGCACTCACTTTTACATGTCTTGGGAATGCTTCCAAATTAAATGCACTCTGGACAGAAACTCAGGACATAATTAAGAAAATGCCAGATAGTGAAAATTAGCACAGGCTCCTCTTTCCCAGAAGGATCAGTCATAGAGAATAAAGACATCTTTATTCTTTAAAACATGCTTTAATAATCATGAAACATAAAGAATTCTTCTTAGCTCTAAATGTTGCCTCTGGAGCTGGGGGCTGGGGCATGGGTGGGCAAGAAAAGCTTAAATGTAACCAAACAAACAAACACTAGTTGATGAATATGGTTTCCTCAACATATCCTTAATGTCCAAATACTGAGGTTTCATGAAGAACAAAATAAAAAACTCATGATGCTTATCTGACAAGTAACAAGCTTACACAACATTCTTAGATGTGGAAAGGTAAAAGCATATCCTTAGGGAACCTACTCTTCAGTGTGAGATTAAAATTCAGTTTCCACTGCATTTATCAAGCACCTACTGTATACCAAGTCTATTTATAGCTATGTCATTATCAACAAAGATTCTCATGTCCTTTCATGAGTGGAATACGATTACTACCCCTATTTTACAGAAAAGTGATTTAAAAGTCTAGGCAAAATGTCTCCTCATGGACCATAAATCAACATTCTTTGATTCTAAGTCTACAGTCTTTCTCCAACACCAGGCTGAACTTCCATCCTTCTGAGAGCTTCCTGTCAAACATGTCTTATGCACATAAGCTTGTCAGCATGAATTATAGAGAAGGAAGGCCCAGGCAGAGCATGAGCCCAGTAGGAACTCACATGCCTGGAGCAAAAGGAAATCCTGGAGTTAGCAAGAGCTGCAAAGAAATAGTAAACAGAACCAATCTTGTAGCATCCACTATCACCTACATGCTGACAATATCCCAAAATTTTATTGCCCTGAACTCCACACTGCTATGTTTAACTGCCCACCCAATATCACCACTCCGCTGTCTAATAAACATTTCAAAAACATGAGCAAAACACAATTCTTGATATTGCACACCCCAAACCTGCTCATCTCCCCGCTATCCCCATCCCAGTTAATAGTGCCAGCATTCACCCTGCATGAGCCCCAAACCTGGGTGTCATCCTTGTTTCCTCATCTCTTTAATGCACATCGACTGTATCATTGAACCTCATCAGAAATAACTCTAAAGCGTATTCCATAGCTTGTTCCACGTCTCTGGCCCCCAACACAGCCCTCTGCGTCAATCTTGCCCCCTATAGCCTACTATACACTAGGAGCTAGAGTGGATTTTTCCAGCAGAAACAGGATCATACTGACTCCTCACTCTTGACATAGACTTCCCATTTGCCTTAGGATAAATTCCAGATACTTTCCTATGGACTGAAGGGGCCAGCATGATCCGGCTTCTGCGAGCTGTTCATCTACACATCCTATCACATGTCCCTACCTAAGGATTTCCCAGCCACGTGGATCTTGACATTCCATCACTTCATCCAGCCATCGGTACTTCCTGTTCTTCTTGAATACTCTGTTTTCAGACCCTGGTATATCATCATCCTGATCTCCGCTCTAATATCACCTCTTTCGAGAAGCTACACTTGACAGTCCTATCCAAAAAACAGCCCTGCACTCGTACCCCTGACCTGCTTTACTTCCTCCATGCTGTTACTGATTTGAAAGCTTGCTATTCTCTCTCCCATTCCATCCTTCTGCTCACAGGTCCCAGGAGGACAGGGACCCTGCCTGTATGGTCCACCACTGTATCCTCAATGGCTAGAGCAGTACCTGGTACATAGTGGTGTTCAGAAAACATCTGTTGGATGAACGAATGAGGTTAGAGTCATGTTCTAAGGCCAAGGGATAATAACATTTGTTTTCCGCATAGATTACCCTCTACCATGGGCTCTTCTCCAATGCTTTAGACCTCTCCCTCCCATCAATGTTTCTGAGATAATGACTAAGAGATTTCAAGTCTCTTCATACTGAGAGAATGGTCTGGAAGACATGTCAGGAGCAAGTTAGTCAACTGTGCTTGTGACAGGATAACTGTAGGATATCATTGACATACACTTGAGAATAAATGGAACAATACAATTATTCTTCATTTTATAGTTCAAATAATAAAAAACAGAATAATACAAATAAGACTTGTTTTTTGCACAAATCTTCACCATACTTACCTTCGGTGCTTTAATCAAGTTTTCCAAAGAGCTGTTTTTAACAAGATGTCTTCTGCCTTGTAAAAAGATGGGAAAAAATAGTTATAAGGAAAATGATCAGAAATGTCAAGAAAGCTCTATTTATATAACACAAAATATCATTTAACATGGGAATATTAGACTAATTATATGGTCAACTGTTTTACCAAACCATAATTTATTGGAAGCTTTATAGTATTAATTTGTTACTTAGCGGGCTATACCTAAATGATTTGTTGGTACTAGTCTATAAAATATGGATGTAACTTCTCTATTAAAGAAGCATTTTTACTTACTATGCCCACTGTGAGAAAAAAATTTCCCCATGAACCAGTATACTGTGTTCTTTAATGACCAAGTTCATTTTTCCCATAGAACATAAACATGTGCCAGAAGAGATTTCTCTCAAAAGTGAAAAACAGCATGGTATGTTGTAATCTGTGAATACAGAAGACTGGAAAATGTGGGGTGAATGTCAATCTTTTTGTATAAATAAGATGGCACTATGGTTAGCAAGCGCATGTAGACTCCTTTAAGATCCATAAACGATGTCAGGCGTTACAAGCAAATTACGACAGCAAGAAACTACATGGGGATGAATACACTTCACAGGGGAGAACAATGAAGGCTCCGTTTTCCCTCCGTGTGTGAAGCACTGTCTTTTGGAACCTTCTCTCATCTTACCTACCCAAGTCTCCTAGCTGCAGACTGAGACACGGAAGCCATGTGGAGGTGGGTTTCTCTCCTTTAGGGAAAATAAGGCAGCACTTTTTGTGCGATGCTGTACCCGACAATTAGCAGGACAGATGGCCGTTTGCCAGCCAGGGTGGGCAGAAGGTCGCGCACTGCAGCCTCCGTGGGCTTGGCCCACCGGGTTTCACTCTGATTTGGGCTGTGGCTGCTGAGGCCACGTGTGGTGTGGTCTCTGCCTTCTCTGGGCCGAAAGCAGCGCCCCTCGACCGCATCAGTCTCCTTGCGATCCGCCCCAGGCTCTGCCCTAAAGCGCAGAAGCTTGAGGTGAGCGTGAGTTCATGCCCGAGGGCAGCTCTGCGCCCGGGTAGACCAGAGCCGTTGGTCAGTGCTGCTCGCGAGGTTCTTGAGTGGGCGGGGCTGAAAGGAGACCTTCCTGTCTAGGAGCCTGTGAGCAGGAATGTGAGTCATTAATGAGTCTTAGAAGGGCTTCCTTGCCTCTCTTCTACACCTTCCTTCCTCCCTCAGTGGGAGTGTGTGCTAGATGAACTTGAGGACTCTCAAATAGAGCAGACATTTAACAGAAGGTATGTACCCTGATCTCTTGTCTGGGTTCCCTAGTTAGTCGGGATTTGGGGGTTTTGTTTTGTTTCAATTTTTTTGAGGGTTTTTTGGCCTACATTTTGGTCCCACCATGTTTTTAAGACTTCTTAATTAATATATCACGCATTCCTAATTTTACAATGCACAAAACATCTTTAGAAACTGCTCTTTAGAAAATCCGATTAATGAAGCAAAGGTCAATATGTTGAAAATTTGGGCAAAAGAAGTCTTATTTATATTGTTCTGTTTTTGTCACGGGATCTATAAAACTAAGAATAAATCTATTTGTTAGTCGTTTTGTTTTGTTTTGTTTTGCATACTATTTTGTCTCACTGTGACATTAAACATTTCTCCAGTAATATAGTGGACATTTCTATTTTTAATCTGAAATACAGCCTGCTAACCGATAGTGTACACCAAAATCTCTCCTACCTCATCAGTGACACAATAGCTGGGAATATGATCTTACTAAAGCAAATGCCCCTCCCCCCAGATTTGTCAGGCCGTTCTGCACATATGGTGGGGCAGCACCTACTAGTAAAATTTCAGAAGCAGGAATGCAAAGAGAGGGTGATTGTGGTGGAGAAGTGAGATGTCAGTTCCAGAAAGCGTCTAGGGAGACACATCCTCAAACATGAGGATGTTTTTGCAGTTTAATCTCTAGGAATAAACTCTACATTGGACTTGGGTCAGATTTCTGGGAAACAGACTCTGAGATGAAATTGTACTAGGGAACACTCTCAGAATCAACAGCTGTGAGGGAGGGAGGGAAATGGGATCGGGAAGAAGGAGTTGGACAATCATGTGGTTTCAGCAAGGAAGTCAGCTCATCCCGTGTGGTTTCCCTGAGCTGAGTGTGCCTGCAGAGAGCTGTGCTTTGAGCAATGGTGACAGCCTTTACATCCCCATGTATGCCGGGTATCGTCCTTAGGCTACCTCAAGAGAGGGAGGATAAATTTGGGTGAGGCCACTCTCCTCTGATGGAGGTAAATCCAGGCATAGGCCCTGACTGAATCATCACAGCCAACTTTCTCAGCAGCTGGGAGAGAGTGTTTCAGTCCCAAAGGGGTCTGTGTGGTACGCCACACCATCCGCCAACACATCTCATAAGACCGTGCACACGCTCAGTGCGATGTAGCATCACCAAACAATCCTCATTCAGCTAGAAGATTGTCTCTTTTGTCTTCTGTGACTCAGCTATCTTTTGCTGTCAGTCTGTGATTGGGGTGCTGGTCAAACACCCCTTCCCCTGCCTCACCCCCCACCTTGGTCCTGTATGCACCTCACACTCCAGCTCACGCCTGCCCCCATGCTTCCTCTCCATTTCCAGGTCAAACGGACACATCAGGCCCCTTTCCAATGTGCCAAGGGGAATGCCCAGCTCCTGCCTCATCATGAGGACACTGCACAGGTGAGTGACCGCCAAGCCGCTTCGGCCCACAAACCCGCCACTTCCCTGATGCCCTACAGAGGCTGGTTCACGGGACTTTGCTATGCTATTATGCACATCATAGACCTAATGAACACAGGCCACAGGACTAAAGTTCCCTTTAGTCATTCTAAAAACGTGAAGTAATGAGTGGAGGAAGGTCTCACAATCTCTACCTTTCTGCCTTGCAGGATGGCTCACAGGCCTTCTCCCCTTGGAACCACATTCATTCCTATTGAGAACTGACAGCATCATTCTCTTCAGTCCTATTTCCATTCGTTCTAATTAAGTCCCCACACTATATCACTACATGCTTCTCAAACTGGGGGATCCACAACCCCAATTCTCTTCAGGGAGAATGCAAAACAGTATCTGAAACATCTTTATGGAACAATCCACTTTATCACAAGGTTAAGGGAAAACCAAGAATTTTAGCAAGAACCACCACTCCTCCACAAACATGGAGGAAGAGAGGAGCAGGGAATGGGAGAAGGGCCCCAGGAAAAAGAGTCTGATCTCAAGCTTCACCCAGGTAGATGCTAAGGAGTGGATCTGCAGTGAGGGCGACCTCTTCTTATGTCCTCCAGAGGGCTCCAGGAATACTCTGAGCTGAACAGTCCGGTGCTTCTGAAAGCCACAGAGATGTCCGCTACCATCCTGATGTGAATCCTGTGCAGAGAACTCAGGGCCAGTTTGCACACCTCTTCGTCCAGTGGAATCAAGTCCTTCACACACAGCATGCCCTCCTTGCACGGCTCCCACCTGCAGCTGTTTGTGTCCAGCCTCTGCCCGATTCCCGCACCTTATCACCAGGCTCTTTGGAACTCAGCTTTTTTGAGTTCATTCTTTAAAATGCAGGGAGGTGTGCTTGGGCCCCCCAAAGTCTTTGTCTGCAGCCCTGCCTTGCTGTCAGGACTGTGTTATAAAGGCTGCACTTTGCACTTCTGCCTTTTGAGTGGAGCCACAGCAGAGGCGCTTTATGCAAAAGTGCCAGAACCTTCTAGCCACCCACCGACTCTCTGGCTCTGGCCTGAGCAAGAGGTGGGGTCTCACGTCCAGGCTGCCTTTCTGGGGCTCCGCTACCTATGTTGCTGCTGGTGCTGTCCATGGAGATGGATTCCCATGAGCTAAGGTGGGGTACAGGGCTGGAGGTGGCAGTCCCTGGCTCTAGTTCAGCTGCCGGACTGGTGGTCCCTGATTCTGCTTTCGGGGAAGGACTGGGGAACCCTGGCTCTGGTCCCGCTGAGGGAATGCTCAGGCGTGGGTGCAGGCATGGCGGAGCTCCAGTCCAGGCTGGCTGGTGGACTGGCCACCTCTTTGATCTGCGGCCTGATGTGTAGACACTATGGCTCAGGTAATAACTGGAGCCAGCCATGGAGGGCTTCGCATTGGGGAAGGGACTAACGGTTATGGTGTGGCCATTCCCCTTGGGTGTTTTGTGGCTCAGTATATAGTATGTGGTCATTGTGCTCTCATGTTCTTTTGTCTCTGAGAGCCCCCTCATTGTTTCTTGCTGAAATCCCATATTTTTCATTTCCTGTGTTCACCTGGGAGTTTAACACCTCACATGGTGTCTCCCGATATGGCCTCAGTTCCTGCTGCCCCATGTTCATCCAGGAATGGCTCATGAGTTCTTCAAATGTTCCATATTGGCAGAGTCCAACAGTGAGACACTTCCCGATCAGGTCCGCTCCTTTTGGAGAAATGAAGTAGGGCAGACTGTGCTGCCCTCTGATAATCTTCCCCCATAGTTCCCTTATGTTGTCTCATGCGAACGACAGTCTTCCACAGACCATTTTGAACTGGATGACTCCCAGGCTCCATACATCCACTCCGGGACCGTCATAGCTTTGTCTCAGGAGAATCTCTGGGGCGATGTAATTGAGGCTGCCACAGAAAGTGGTCAGCTTCTGGCCAACATACTCATTACTGAGCCCAAAGTCTGCGAGTTTGATGTTCCAGTCGGCATCCAGGAGACTGTTCCGTGGCTTTAGGTCCCTGTGGACATTGCCCCCCTGGTGGCAATAGTGGACAGCCGACATCAGCTGCCGGAAGATACGTCGGGCCTCGCGCTCTGTCATATTGCCACCGTTCTTAAGATAGTCAGACAGGTTCCCTCCATCCACATGCTCCATGATGAGGAAGAGAGTGCTCTTGGTGTCAATCACCTCAAACAGTTTCACGATATTGGGGTTGTTCAGGCTTTTCATGGACTGCACTTCTCGGAAAGGTCTATAGGACCCGTGCTGATCAATGACTTTGACAGCCACCTCTATCCTGGTCAAAACGTGCCGGGCCAACTCCACCTTGGCGAAAGTTCCCTCGCTAATGGTGTGCAGGAGCTCGTAGCACACAACACGGGGCTGCTCCTCACTAGGGATGGCTCCAAGGTCACGTAGCATGGTGACGCCCTGTCTATACACTCACAGTTCTAACTACCAAAGCAAACTATGCTAGCAAATTATACCGACTCTACTGACTATGCTAATACTAATTGCTAACTATGCTTACTACGCTAAAAACAATACTAACTATGCTATGCTGACTGATACTAATATAAACAATGCTAACGATGCTTTCTAACTGTGCTAACAAATACTACAAATAATAACTATATTAATAATACCAAAACTGATTCTAGTAAATGTACTAACAATGCTAACAATACTAACTAAAAAAGGATTAAAGAAAAAATAATAATAAAAACATTTAGGAAATAACAAAATAAATGGGAGAAGAAAAAGATAGTGGAGAAAAGAAAACTGAATGAGAAAATATACTAAGACTATTAAGAATAATGAAAAAAATGAGAAAAGACGCAATAAATACAGAAGAAAAATAAGAAAAACAACACAAAAAGTAGACAATAAGCTAACCAGTCGAGTCCAACTGCTCACCACAAATCAACTTTCTGGGCTGTATTGATGAAAACCTCAGGCCAACGAGGGCCTTATATAGGAGACTTTTGTAATTCCATTCCAATGCTGTCTTAGTGGTTCAGAGCAAGACAGGGACCAATCACAGCTAGGGGGAAACCACAGTGCTTTTCTCCCTTCCTGATCTCAACACTCCTTTACACTTGAAGATATAATGATACAATACAATAAAAATGACCCAAAGAGCTTTTCGTTACTGTGAGAAAGATTGATATTTACTTTATTAGAAAGTAAAATCTGTCGGATGCTTCAGTGATCTTGTCATGTATAATTTGAAAATCTGTAATCGGTTTTGTCTTTTTCAAGACCTTACAGTGTCCACATAGAAAATATTCCATTCCTTTTTCTTAAAAATGATGCTATGACTTAACTATCATCATGATATTATAGTAAATGTCATGTTCACAAGAGCAGTTATATTATTAACATCTATGCAGCCGAGAGGGGGTGGCTTTCGTTATCCTTTTGCCAATAAGAGTATGAGCAGATTTCTCATCAGAAACTGTGGAGACCGGGGGCACTGGATTGATGTATTTAAAGTGTTGAAGGACAAAAGCTGTTAACTAAAGATCCTACATCAGGCAAAAGTACCTGACAATGGGGGAGACCTGAAGACATTCCCACATAAACCAATGCTCATAGATCTTGACCACTCTACATGCCTGCATGTGGGAATGAAATGACACTGGGCAGAGGCTCAAAGCATTATGGAGAAAGAAGAATCTCTGCTAACACTCCACACGGACAGTGATAATACCTAGTATTGGTGTGACTTTGGTTCGTAGCTCTACTAGTTGTTTCTACTCGATTTCAGAGACTAATATATTCTAAAAAAAAAAAAAAACTATTGTCAGTTTGTTTTTGGACAGAGTATAAAGATGTACACAGAGTATAAAGATGTACCTTTGTGACATCAACAGCAGGCTGGGGGCGGCTGTGAAGGAGCAGATTTTGATATGTTCTTGAAGTTACGCTGGTGCAGATTAGCGTGAGTGTTATTACTTTAGGACGTTATGTTATTTGGATGACCAAGATTTCTTCTTCATATCAATCAATCAATCAATCACTAAAGGCACATGCATTAATGCCATGAAGAAGTAAGTAGGAAGTGTCTTTTTTTTCGCGCATCTCCCATCACACTCTGTTTTGGACCCTTTTGTTAGCACTGTAACTCCCTGGGAAGTCTTTGCCACATGCTTTTCTCCTTCCCTTCTTCCTCTTGTGACTGAACAATAAGTTGAGCTTCAGTCTCACTTCTGAAACAACAATCCACTTTTTCTACCTCTTGGCTGGGCTGCCTCATACTGAATGTGTCTGGTCATGGAGTGTGTATCTTCCCCTGATCCTAGCATCTTACTTAAGGACACACGGAGCCAGCCTCACAAGATGGCTCCATGGACTTATCCCAAATCTCGCTACTCAAAATACGATTCATGGACTAGCAGTCTGTTAGAAACACAGAATCGTAGTCCGCATTCAGACCTTCCGATTGAGAATGTCCATTTCACAAGACCAGTGTTGCACGAGCACACCAAGTTTGCAACTCATCCTCCCTCAAGCTCCATCCACAGTGGACAGCTCATTGAACCTATGTTGTCTTTCAGTCCTTCTATCAGGGATATCACGATAACCTCCTAAGTGATTTCACTGCCCTCAGTCATTCCTATAATTGATCCTTCATACTGATGTATATATTCTCCTAAATCATGTGTCCTCTTGCACAAACTTACACCTGCTTCCACCGCCTAGACAGTAAGCTCCAAAATCTAACTTGGTTCCCATACTCTGCTGTTCTATTTATGGCTTCCATGACCCTCTTGCACATACCCACCCTCCAACCTCCCTGGTCTACTCCTACCCGAGTACACATTTCACACCTTTGTGTCATCCTTTGTGCTGTTTCTTCCTAAACATCCTGTTGCCGCCTACTTTGTCTATTAAAACCCGACTTTGCCTTTCAGATGTAGCCTAAATGCCTTGTCTTTCAAGAGACCCCTCAAGCTTCTTGCCTGAACTAATCTCAAATACATGGTGGCCATCTCTATTTAGCCCCATTTTCATTCTACTTTCTGTGAGGAATAAATCTTAGTACCTAACAAAAGACACATAGCACTTAATAACACATATGTTACTATATACAGCACCTAGTAACGTACATGTTTCTATACATAGTAAAAAAGTAAATCCATGAATGAAATAAATGAACATCAACATCAGCAAGTTTATACACACTATAATCTGTTTGAATGAAAAAAAAAATTGGTATCTCATGGTATTGTCAATCATACTATTTGGATTTCTGAGACAATCCTATTTCAGTAAGTCTCCAATTTTCCCATAAGTACATATTTTGCATTTGATTGACTTCAAATATGGTTCTCACTTTCATGTCTCTGAGCTGCATCACTCGCCCACCCTGAAACGGGCTTCAAAGGTGCTCGGGAGTCCACGTGCTGAGTGACGGGCCATGCCGCTTATCCTCGGACACATTCACCTGCGATTTCTCCCTAGGTTTCCACAGGCCTGGCTTCATGCTTTAACATCTACACATCACACCCTCCTCCCTTCTCCTTCCTGCTTTCATGCTTTCATACTACCGGGGTAGAAGGAGAGAGATCTTTTTCCCTTTACTAACTGTCTCAAGTGACAGAGCTGATCAATGAGTCACTGTGACTACCCAGGAAAGCCAGTTTGATTGTCTCTGCAACTCGGCCAACAATCATTCAGCATTTCATTAACTGAATAGTGAAGCGCTCTTTGGCGCTCAGCTTTGCCCGTTTATGGTGGATTCTAGCTGTCTTATTCCGTCGGTTCTGCATATGTTGTTGCCATTGGTATTAATGTCTGGATAGTTTACTTACCGTGGGTTTATAATGACTTTACATCATAACAATAAGAAAAAGAAAGCAATAGAGCAAAATGTGGAGTGCAAGGAAAAGGAGATCCAAGTGAAATGGTGAATGAAGATACTATATAACTCCATAAATCGAACACTCAGGCAGTTGTCATCCTGGAAAAAGGACACCTTTCCATACTTGGTGAAGATGAAAAGTTTTTTTCATTCTACCATCAGAAAAACTCATTCTTGGTGTGTGGATACTGATACCGTGACCGTAACGATAGGCGAAAAACAGGGAACAACATGGAGTCAGGAGTGCTTTTGGTAGAAGAGCTACCAGAATTTTTTTCAGTAAATAATTAATTTTGGGGGAGTATATGACATTGCTTCACGAAATCTGGTCAGTGTCATTTGTACAATATAACAGTAAGGGAAATATATACATATATATCACATTGTGTGTTCCCTTCACATTCTTAGATTTCTTTCTCTCAGCACATATTTGACCTCTTATACTCCATCTACCTCCCACTACTGCCTCCCATCTACCCTCTGGTAACCATTAGCCTTTGCCCATGTTCATGAGACTCTGTTTGTTCGTCCTGTTCATTCGCAGCTTTGAGGTTTATATTGAAAATATAAGTGATATCATGTGGTTTTCAACTTTTTCTGTCTTGCTTATTTTGCTTAGCATGATTATCGCAAGGTCCAGCCATGTTGTCGCAAATGGCAGTATTTCATCTCTCCTTATGGCCAAGTACTATTTCTTTGTATATATGAACCACTGTTTCTTTTAGCAGTCATTTATCTTAGGATAATTTCATTGCTTCAATCCCATGGCCACCGTGAATAATGCTGTGATGAACATAGGAGAGCAAATATCTTTTGAGATAAGAGTTTTCAAGTCTTTGGAGTAAATACTCAGTAGGTGCATTGCTGGATTTTATGGCAGATCAAGTCTTAGTTTTTTGTGGAGCCTCCATACTGTGGCTGATATTGGCCTACTGTGGAGCCCATCCCAAAGGGCCACAAAACCAATGCATCTGGAGGCTGGCACCAGATCCCAACAGACCAACACCTGACTAGCCCCATTAGCTAAAGGCTAGGCAAAAACAGATGATCACACAAAACCGAGAGAGATCATACCCAAACACCCCGGCAGAGGAGATCAGAGACAATGTGGCACTGGGACACACAGGACGGTTTCCACGTTACGTCATCTGGCAAAGGCTGAGAGACGAAACATAAATTCCGGACACATAGAAATGAACACAGAGAGACTAAGAAAATGCGAAAACAAAGAAACATGCCACGAATGAAACAACAGGAGAAAACTCCAGAAAAGAAGCTAAATGAAATGAAGGCAAGCAACTTACCAGATATAAAGTTCAAAATAATGATTCTAAGGATTCCCAATGAACTTATGGGGAGAACAGATGAGCACAATGACAATATCAATAGAGAGATAGAAAGAATAAGAAAAACAAACAAACAGACAAAAATAACCAGACAGAAAAGAAGAATACAGTAACTGAAATGAAGAATACACTAGAATGATGCACAAGTACAATCCTGTAGCAAGAAGCAGAAGATCGAATCAGCGACTGGAAGACAAGGTAGCAGAATGAACCCAAACAGAAGAGCGAAAAGAAAAAAAAAAGAATTTTAAAAAATGAAGATAGTTTAAGAGACCTCTGGGACAACAAGAAGCACAACAATATCCAGATCTTAGGAGTACTTGAAGGAGAAGAGAGAGGGCAAGGGATTCAGAATCTATTTGAAGAAATAATGACAAAACTTTCCTAACCTGCCAAAGGGTTAGACATACAAATTCAGGAATCACAAAGATTCCCAAATAAGTGGAATTCAAATAGACCCAAAACACATCATAATTCAAATGACAAAGATCAAAGACCAAAAGGGAATCTTATAAACGGCAAGAGAAAGGCAGTGACTTACTTTCAAGGGTACACCCATATGAATGTCTGCTGGTTTTTCAGTGGAAACTCTGCAGGCCAGAAGCCACTGTCAAGAAATATTCAAAGTGATTTAAGAAAACAAAAAACAAAAACAACAAAAGAAAACCAAAAACAAGAATCTATAAACTCCAATGCTCTAGCTAGCAAGGCGTTTGAATCAAATGGAAAGTAAGATAAAGAGCTTCCAAGACAGGACAAAGTTGAAGAAATTCATCACCAACAAGTCAGTATTATAAGAACTGTTAAAGAGTCTTCCGTAGAAAAAGAAGGGGTAAACAAGAAGAATAGAAATAACAAATAAGAATGATAAAATGGCAGTAACTATGTACCTTTCAGTAATCAGCTTAAATGTAAACAAATGAAATGTTCCAATCAAAAGACATAGGGTAGCCAAATGGATAAGAAAACAGGACTTATCCATCATTTGTAAGCTGTCTACAAGAAACCCATTTTAAATCAAATGACCCACACAGACTGAAAGTAAAGGTATGGAAAAAGATATTTCACGCAGATGGAAATGAAAACAAAAACAACTGGGTAACGATACTTATTGCAGATAAAGTAGACTTTAAATAAAAGCTATAACAAGATATAACAAGGGCATTATATAATGATAAAGGGATCAATAAATCAAGAGGACATACCCTAGTAAATATATATCCACACATCATAGGAACAGCGACATATATATTGAGTGACATATATTGAGATCAAGAGTAACACACTCACAGTAGGAGACTTTCAAACCCCATTGACACCAATGCACAGATCTTCCAGGCAAAGAATCAACAAGGAAACAATAGTCCAAAAGGCACACTAGAGCAGATGGATTTAATAGATATGTTCAGAGCATTTTACCCCAAAGAAGCAAAATACACATTCTGCTCATGCACACATGGAACTTTTTCCAGGATAGACCACATGTTAGGAGACAAAACAAGCCTCAATAAATTTAAGGAGACTGAAATCCTATCAACCATCTGCTCTGAGCACAATGGTACGAAACGAGAAATCAACGAAAAGAAAAAAACCTGGAAAGGACACACTCATGAACGCTAAATAACATGGTACCAAATAATAAATGGCTTATCAATGAGATCGAGGGAAAAATCAAAGCATACCTAGAGACAAATGAAAATGCAAACGAATGACTCAGAATCTATGGGACTCAGGGAAAGCAGTCCGAAGAGAGAAATTCATAGCAATACTGGTCTACCTCAAGAAACAAGGAGAAGGTCACATACACCATCTCACCTGACTCTTACAAGAACGAGAAAAAGAACAGCAAACATAGCCCAAAGTGAACAGAAGGAAAGAATTAATAAAGATCAGAAGGGAAATAAAGGAAATCCAGTCTAGAAAAAACAATATAAAAATGAAGAAACACAAGAGCTGGTTCTTTGAAAGGATAAACAAAATAGACCTACCTTTAACAAGACTCATCAAGGAAAAAAGGCCTCAAATAAATGGAATCGGAAATGAAATAAGAGAAATAGACACAGACGCCACAGAAATACAAAAGATCTTGAGAAAATAATATGAGGAATCATATGCCAACAAGTTGGACAATCTGGAAGAAATGGACACACTCCTAGAAACATACTATCTCCCAAAGCTGAGTCAAGAAGAAAGAGAAAATCTGAAGGGACCGATTACCATAAAAAAAAAATAGAATCATTAATTGCCTCCCCCAAAACAAATGGCCTTGACCAGATGGCTTCATAAGCAAATTTTACCAAACAATAGAAGAAGAATGAATACCTTTTCCCAACGTATTCCAAAACACTCAGAAACAGGGAAGGATCCCTAACACCTTTATGAGGCCGCCATTACCTTGATTCCAAAACTGGACAAAGACATTACAAAATGAGAACACTAGAAGTCGATCTCTCAGGAACATTGAAGCAAAAATCCTCAACAATATATGAGCAAACCAAATTCAGCAATACATTAAAAATATCATACACCACGATCCTGTTGCATTCATTCCTGGGATGCAAGGTTTGTATGAGAAACAAAAATGAATTAATGACATCCAGCATGTTAACAAATCGAAAGATAAAAACCATAAGATAGTATCAATAGAGGCAGATGAAGCGTTCAACAAAACCCAGCCTCCATTTATGAAAAACCTCTCAGCAAAGTGGGAATAGAGAGACCATAGCAACAGAATATAGGCCAGATATGACAAACCTACAACTGACATCGCACTCTGGGGAAAGTCTAACAATGTTTTCTTTAAAACAGGAATGAGACGCGGACGCCCACTTTGCCCACTCCTCTCCCACATTGTGTTGGAAGTCTTAACCACAGCAAGAAGGCAAGAAAGAGAAATGAAAGGTAACTAAATTGTAAAGAAGAAAAACTCTTGGTATTTCCCCTAGGCATCATACTAGACAGACAGAATCCTAAAGGTTCGCAAAACACAGTTAGAACTAAACAATGAATTCAGTAATGTAGCAGGTTACAAAATACATCTTTAGAAGTCATTTTTATACACCAGTGATCAACCTTTGGAAAGAGAAGTTAGAAAACAAACATATATACGACCACACCGAAAACTGTAAAATACCGCAGAATCAAATAAAACAAAGAGATAAAGACCTGTACACTGAAAATTATGTCATTCAAAAAAGAAACTGAAGAAGATACAAATACATGGATGGCTATTCCATACTCATGGGATAGGAAGACTCAACATCACTCAAATGGCCCTTCTACACAAAGCAATCTACAGATCCGATGCAATCCCCATCAAAATACAAATGGCATTTTGAGAGACTGAGAAGAAATAATCCTAAAATGTATTTGGAATTGTAAAAGACCCCGAAGAGCCATGACAAACTTGAGAAAGAACAACAAAGCTGGAGGTATCACACTAAGTGAATCAAACTACACTACTAGGATACAATAATCAAAACAGCATGGTGCTGGCATAAAAACAGATACATTGATCACTGGAACAGAAAAGAGAGCCCAAAATATATCCATGCCTATCCTTTCACTCAATATATGACAAATCAGGCTAGAATATACACTTTGATAAAGACAGTCTTTCAATAAATGGTGTTGGAAAAATTGCACAGAAAGATCACAAATAAAACAACAACAAAAACAACAAACAAAAAAACAGAAAATAGACCACCTTCTTACACCATATACAAAACTAGACTCAAAATGGATTAAGGGCTTAAATGTAAGACTCAAAACCATAAAACTTCTAGAAGAAACCACAGGCTGTAAACTCTGCTAATACTAACAGGAATTTCTTTTCAGATATATCTCTGTGAGCAAGGAAAACAAAAGAAAAAATAGAAAAAAGGTTTTGTGCAGCAAAGGAAACAATCGACAAAATAAAACAAAAAGACAAATGAGTAACTGGGAGAAGATATTTGCTAAATATACATCTCATAGGGGTTTCATATCCAAAATATATAAAGAGCTCATACAGCTGAACAGCAAAAGAACAAACAATCCAACTAAAAAATGGGCAGAAGACATGGACAGATACTTCATCAAAGAGGAAATGCAGTTCGCTAATAGACATATGGAAATTTGCTCAAGATCACTAATCATCAGAAAAATGCAAACTGAAAGCAACGAGATATCACATGACACCCGTCAGAATGACTATCATCACTAGATCAGAGAACAACAGGTGCTGTCGAGACTGTGGAGAAAAGGGAGCCCTCATACACCGTTGGTGGGATTGCAAATGGGTGCAAGCACTATGGAAAATAGTCTAGAGGTTTCTCAAAACCTTACAAACGGATAGACCATTTGATCCTTCATTTGCACTTCTGGGGATTTATTCAAAGAAAACAAAACAATAATCTATGAACCCCAATATTCATGACAGCACAATATGGAATAGCTAGGACATAAAAGCAACTTAAATGCCCATCAAGAGACGATTGGATAAAAGGAATGGTTCATATATATAATGTAATATTACTCAGCCAACACAAACATGAAATCCTTGCATTTGCAATGACATGGGTGGATGTACAGATTATTATGCTGAGTGAAATAACCAGACATAGAAAGAGAGACACCATACGACTTGCTTATATGCACAATCTAAGGAACAAAAAGAACAAACTAATGAAAAACTGACTCTCATATATGAAGGACAATTTGGTCACAGACAGAGAGGATGGCAGTTTGAGGGCTGGAAGGGGGATATGAAGGGTTAAAGGAGAACAGATTACTAGTTGATAGATGGACGTGGGGAAGGGAAGCACAGCCTAGGGAATGCAGTTGGCAGTAATAATTTGGCTAGGCGGAAAACCAGAGGAGAGGAGCAAATCGGGGGATCGTATTAAAAACCATACAAATTCTCACTAATGTACTTGAAACTATATACTTGAATCTAAGGGAAAAAAAAAAAAGACATGCTGAGTAAAAGTGTCCGGTGCCATATGGGATCTAAAGGAAAAAGGAAAAACCAATAATACACTAGTGATTCTGGCTATATTTAAAATGTTGTCATTGCATGCAATATAATTTTTTAAAAGTTATTTCATTTATATCTGCTAGAAACTCAAGAAACTTTTGCCAACTGGAGTAATGGAAAATATCATCTTCTAGGACCAGACCACAACTATATCGATTGCATACTATGTTTTATGTAATAGAAAATAAAGATGAAAAATAATTTTAAAAGCAATTTCTAAAATACTTGACAAATGACCAGTTTGATATATGAAATATAACAGAATACAGCATTTATTTTAAGGAGCATTCTACATATTATCTCATTTGATTCTCAAATTCTAACAACATATAGATGGCGGTCATTGGAACAGCTAAAACTTTTGAGTATTAGGTGTCAGGAACTGCATTTTCACATTTATTATCTCATATGTTATCTCACATATCATTTAACCGTTCATAGCTTTATCAGAATGTACTGTGATCCAGGGTTAACCCATGCCACATGGTTTTGTATTTATGACACACGTGAGTAAATTGGGGTATGTGATTTCTACAAGTTTCCATAGGTATGTAGCCTTTGTGGTGGGACCTCTGTGTCTTTACTAACAATGGAGCGACTTTGAAAACCCCTTTCTGAGGCAATTACCTTAGTCGTTTTTTGCTTGTTTTTGTGCACTTTAGGCAGAGGAAGGACTAAGTTATTTCCTCTAATTTAACATTTTAGTCTTAAGAGATTTCCTTTGATACTATGATATCATGTACCATTTTCACCAAAGTAGATTATTTTTATAATTTTTATACCAAATTATTGTTATATAGAATAGGTTACAGTATTGGGCTCCAGAGACAAACGGACTGTTTCTAAGTCCACCGGATCCATAATTTTCAGTGACTCAGGCCTCTGCCCCTTAAAAGATCTGCCATTTTGGCAAATTCCCTTTGTTTTAAAACTTTAATTACTTTCAAGTATGCAGTGCATTGGTTACACATCTATAGAGTTAGGATCCCCCCAATTGCTCCCTTTTTCCCCTGACCCTCCACCTGGCCAATGTATTAATTGCATTCCCTCCGCTATGCTCCCCATCCCTGTGAGCTTGCATCACCTACTATTTTCTAATTCTTTAACCCTTCACCCCATTCTCCAGCCTCAAAAGTCCCCCTCCCAATTTTCTGTCTGTCACCACATTGTCCACTATCTTTGTGAGTCTGTTTTCTTTTTTTTTATTATTACTTGGTTCTTTTTATTCCTTTAACTCTGTTTATAAGAGATATCATATAGTGGTTATCTTTGTCTGACTTAAATACGTTCTATGTCCATCAAAGCAATAACTTTTCCATCCTCTTCCCTGTCATATGTAGTGGTCTAGTTTTTGTATTCTTTTTGCCACTCTATCTTTTGGTTGGAGCACTTAATTCTTCTCCATTCAAGGGACGTATCGATAGGAATGCAGTTGTTTCTAGTTTTTATTCCTCTTTTTGATACATGTTTTTCCTCCTTAAAGAAGACCCTCCAACATTTCCTGTAATAATGTGGTGATACATTCTTTTAGCCTATTTTTGTCTGGGAAGCTCTTTATCTGTCCTTCAACTCTAAAAGATAGCTCTGCTGGATAAATTATTCCTGGTTGTAGATCCCGGGTCTTCATCCTGTCGCATATATATATGTGTGTGTGTGTGTGTGTGTGTATATATATATATATATATATATATATATATATATATATATATATATATATATATATATATTTTTTTTTTTTTTTTGCCAAGCCCTCCTGTCCTGCACAGTTTCTTTTCAGAAATCAGCTGCCAGTCTTATGGGTATTCCCTTATAAGTACTTATTTCTCTTTGTCTTGTTGCTTTTAATATTCTTTCTTTGTATTTAACCTTTGGCATTTCAGCTATGATGTGTCTTGGTGTGGGCCTCTTTGCATCCCTGATATGGAGAATTCTCTGAACTTCCTGGGGTTTTATGCCGATTTCCTTCACCAGGATAGGGACGTTTCCATCATTATTCGTCAATCAGCTGCTCAACATCTTGATTTTCTTCCGTTATGCTGATCAGACAAATATTTGGAGACTTCATAGAATCTCCTATCCTCCTTCAATTATTTTTAGAGTCCTAGCATCTCTTTTTTTGTCATTCTGATTGAGTGCCCTGATTGACTTTCCTGTCCTCCAGATAAGGCATTTGTTCCTCTTCTTCATTCACTTTGTTTATTCCTTTGTTCATGTCATTTAATATACTTCTCATCTCAGATCATGTGTTCTCAACTTCAGACTGGTTCCCTTTTATAATGCCCATTTCCATTTTTTATCTCCTTCTGGAATCCTATACACTTCCCAAAAGTTTCATTGAGCATCTTTATAACTAATGCTCAAATCTCTGCATCTGAGCGATTAATTGACTCCATTATATCTGGATATCTGTTCTCGTCTCTCTTATGGCTTCTGCTTCTTTGTCTTCCCATTTGTCTGCCTTTCCTTGTCTGTTTCTATGTACTAAGCAAACCCCTCAGTCTCCTGGTCTTATTAGTGTGGATTTCTGAAGTAGGTGTCCAGTGGCACAATCCTGAGAGGAGTTAGCTGTAGGCCAAATTTCGTCCAAGCCTCTGCTCTTCGGGGTCACCTGTTAAGAATCAGCAGCAATCCAAAGATGCTGTGCTTCAAGTTGGCTTGAAAGGCCACACCAGAAATGGGGTTCAAATGCCTCCACCAGTGTGAGTCTCAGCGAGGAGCTTCTGACTCGCTGAGGTAACACCTGGAGGTGGCTTGTGTGGGTCTGAGTTGGGAGAGGCGGGGTTCCAGGAAACCCTCTAAGCGAAGTGACCTCTGTTACCCAGTGTGGTGATGCCACGGCTAGGGCAGCGCTGTGTCCACGCACTGCAAGACGGGAGGGCTCCTAGGGAACAATGGACACCACCAGAATCCTTGCCAGGGAGGACGCCTCGCCTCCAACCCTCACACTGACAACTCGGTGTCCCTCTGCAAGTCCCCAGTGCTCACTACACAGCCAACCCAGAGCTGATGCTCAGAGCAAGCAGGTCTGTCACCGTGAAACTCTGGATGCGGGCACAGCCCCTTTAAGAAGACACAGCTGTCACCACAGCCTCTGTGTCACTCAGCCGCTCGGTCAGGTCAGCCTCGTGTCCTCGCCCCATCCTACCTTGCAGGTGCTTTCTTGGATTTCTCCATAGTCTCACATCTTGTTCATCTAGATCCCAGGTGATTTTTTGTTGCTGCTGCTCCTTGTTTCTGTGAACTTCCATTTGATCGCCAGAGGATGAACAGAGATTCTATCATCTACACCATTTTTTCCTCCTATGCATGCATTCTAAATTTTAACATGAGTTTAGACCCTCTATAATGTTGCATTAAAAATTGATTTCACTTGACTAAAAAGAAAGAAACAATATACAGTATTGGTGATCTAATAGAGATTTGAGGGCTAAGGAGAAAAAGGAGAGGCAGTAGTCAAACTTTAAGGTGATAAGACAAGAAAGATAAGGAGAGTTAATGGGACCCTATAATATAAAGACATGGAGTCTCAGAATTTTGGAGAGGAGATCGAATGTAGTTCAAGCAAGCAAGGTGTCTGGTTGGGTAAAGAGGGAACTTACTAAAATATTATAACAAATGAACGGACAGGGACAGGAGCATTGGATGCTGGATGGTTAATAAGAGAAGTGTCTATGAAGAGTAATATTTATACAACAAACAACCTCCTGGCTCCACTTTCTACTCCAGCTACCATCTAATGACTGTTTTTCCTCTCAAAGACAGCGCTTCAAAACTTTCATGTGTCTTCACTGTTCAGAGTTCCGATACCTCCATAGAAAATTCCCTTCTCAAGGTTATTGACAAGACCCATGGTCGTAAACCAGCAATCAGTCCTCAACTTAGCTGACCTGCACACCAGCATCACTTCAACTCCGTGGAAATTTGTTTTCACTTGGAGGACAAAACTCATGATTTCCTTCCTGATTGTCTACTTCCTTCTTTTTAGTCTCTTTTATTAGTTTCTACTCGTCTCTCACATTTTGAAACGTTAGAGTGCTCCTAAAGAATCAGTCTTTTGACTGTCTCCTTTGTACTGACTCCACTGACAGTCTCCTCCAATTTAACTGCTTTAAATACCGTTGAACCCTGATGATTTCCACACCTGTATCTCTACCTGAACCTAGCTGGACCCTTTCAACCAAATGCATAGCACAAATTCCCAAGTGGACACCTAACAGATACAGCAAATGTAACATGTCTGCTCTTCTCCCAGGCGTAGATTGAAGCAAGTTCAATTCTACCATTCTTGAACAGTTCTTGACTCTGACTTTCTATTTCCTTCTCTCCTTTCCCTCTTTCTGTCTCTGTCTGTGTCTGTCTGTCTGTCTGTCTGTCTGTCTCTCTCTCTCTCTCTCTCTCTCTCTCTCTCACATCCATCTGATTAAGTCCTGTCTGTTCTAACTTTCTAACTTCAAAATACATCCAAATCCCAATCACTTTTCACTATCTCCAGTGGGAGCACTCGGGTTCCAGTCATTATTAGAGAATAATCTTAAAAAATCAAGCTGTAGAACTTGCCTAAGAGATTACAAAATGAACGAAAATACAAATAAGTGCCAAGATGAACTATCCCTCCATTATACAAGTTCTCTTTCCTTAGTGTGAACAGAAGAGTAGAGATCCTGCTGAAAGACAAGGCCAAAGCTTAGGAGAAAGAAAGTCTTTCCATCACGACATTCCCTACCTAGTTCCTTAGGGTCATTCCAATATCATCTTTTCTATGAATACTTGCTTGAACTTTCTGACACCTTTTCCTCACATCTCCTACATCCCGCAGAATTCCCAGAATTGAAATGTATGCAAAAATTTACTAAAAGAGAATAAGCACATTAAGAATTGAGTTGATCAGTGCTTCAGAGGATCCCTTCAAGTCTTTCTAAATGCTTGACAATGGCTTGAAGTACTAAAATAGAAACATGGTGGAAAAAGGTCTCTTTACTAGACATATTCAAACTCAAGTACCTTTCTGGAGAAAACTTTTGGATTGTATTCCAATATAGGACTTCCCTTTTCATTGCAGAAAGCTAACAGTGCATAGATTCAAAGTGATGATGGGTATATGAAGGCCATAATTAAAAAGTCCGAGGAAGATATGAGGGGCTAAAGAGCCACGGAAAACGTGCTAAGTACTTACACACAGGTGCAGAGAGGGCCCCACCATATAGCACTTACATGTGCCCCCCTGCAACAGATTGTTGTTCACAAGCCAGGGGAAAAAAATACAGTTTCATTCCACAAACTTAATACAGCTCATAAGCACTATACTAAGGGCTGTGTTTCTATAGAAAAGCTTCGCGTTGCTCAACCAAAAAACACAAAGTAGTCATTCACAGCAGGAACGAGGCTTTTTGCTGATAACAGTGGCATCCTGTTGAAAACACCTTCTTTGACATCACTCAGCCCACAGCAACGGAGACATGCTGATCCTCCTCCACAAACCTTTTCAGTTGCCTCCAGCATAGACCAGTATCCTGTCCCATATTATTTCCACTGAATTTGTTTGGTTACCAATCGCTACGTGCTTTCTGGAATCCCTTTATAGTACAACCATAGTTGCCTCTGTTTAGTGGAAAGAACTTCCAACTGCAAGGTTTAAATTTGTGTTCTATTAGCTCTGGGAGGCTAGATGCCACCTACTGGAAACAAAAAGAAAAGCAACCTTTTGCAGCAGCTAAAGAGAGACCTTTATAGAATAGATCATCTTTCTGGATAAAAAGCAAAATACATGTCCAATACTGCTTAGGTGGAGAAATAGTCCATTAAACACCACGAACAACCGAGGTGACCAGGTAGCTCAAAAAGAAAGAGAAAAGTCTTCAGAAAATAGGCTTATAGACATGGAAATATACAACTTAAAGGACAGAGAGTTCAACCTGGCACTTCTGAAAAAACTCAGTGATTTCCAAAACGAGTCATCTCAACAATTTCAGAACTTGAAACGGCACCTAGATGAGTAGAGCGAGGAGATTGAAACCCTCGAAAATAGAAGATTAGATCTTCTCAAGATAAAAAGCAGACTGCAAGAGTGGAAACATAAAAGAGTCGACCAAATGGAGGAAAAAAGGTCAATGACACTGAAGACAGAACTCTAGAAATAAATCAGAAAGAAGAAGAGAGAAGTCAAAGAAGGAAAAGTAAGGAAAGAAAAATTCAAGAACTAGCTGATACCATCAGGAGAGGAAACCCAAGAACAATGGGCATTACCTAAGGCAAGGAAAAGCAGCAGGCACTTAGAATTACCCAAATCTAAGGAATGAGCTGGAGCTTTAAATTCAAGAACTCAACAGAGCAACCAATTATCTCAACCCAGAAAGGCCTTCATCAAGACACATTGTATTACAATTTTCAAAGACCCATGACAAGACAGATTTCTCAGAGTAGCAGTAAGAAGAAAACAGTCAATTGTAAAAAATAAAATAAAATAAAAATAAACATCAGATTATCCTCAGACTTCTCAGAATCAACCTTATGGACCAGAAAGGAAAGGGATCAAATAGTTAAACAATTAAGTGAAAGTAACTACCAGACAAGAATAATATATCCAGCTAAAGTCTCCTTTAGATATGAAGGAGAACTTAAGACCTTTCCGGACATTCAAAAATGGATGGCTTCTCCACTATGAGACCTGCGCTACAGGAAATACAATAAAGGGGTCTGCCCTGATAAAACAAAACCACACACACACACACACACACACACACACACACACACACACACAAGGGCACAATTAGGTGTAAAGTGACTATCAGGCAAGTAAAAGCAGAGGAGTACAAACCTTACTAAGAGCCGGACATTTTAACCTTAAATAATAAGAATAAAATTACTATAGCGACATGGTAAAAAATGTTCAGTAGACAAGTGACAAATGGAGATAATGATGACTGAAAAGGGGAGGATGCAAAGATCTAATTTCACAAAGGTAAGTGGAGATAAGGCACACACAGAAGAAAATAATCGACTATACACACACACACACACACACACACCACTGTGTTTCACAAGTTTATAATGGTAATCACACACAGATGATTCAGAACTGAAGTATGCAACATGAAACAAAAAGCAATATAGGCAAAAACAAACAAACAAAAAAGCCAATCAAAATAAAGGTAAAGGACACACAAGGACAAGGAAGCAACGGAAACACAGAGCTAACAGAAAGCAAAAGAAATGGCAAGATGAAAAGACTTTCTATTTCAATAATCACCGTAAATTAAACGGATTGAACTCAGTGATCAAAAGGCACAGAGTTACAGAATGGATCAAAAAACAAAACCCAACCCCATGCTGCCTCCAGGAGACACGTCTCAGCTCCAAAGACAAATATAGACACACAGCGAAACAGTGGAAAATTAAATTTCAAGCAAATGGCATTCAGAGAAAAGTGGCAGGAGTGGTCCTAACAGCATCCCAAAAGACTTCAAAATAAAACTAAGGTGAAGAAAGATACTGAGGGACACTTCATATTGATAAAGGAAATCATACCCCGAGAAGACATAACACTTATTCTTATCTATGCTCCACATCAGGGAGTCCCCGAATATCTAAAGCAATTACTAACAGAACTAAAGGGAGAAACAGACAAAAACACTATCACAGTAGGGGACCTAAGAACCCCACTGTCGAATATAGACATATCATCCAAACAGAAAATCGATAAGGACATCACATCCTTCAATGGTCTAATCACACATTAGACCAACTGGACATTACTGACATTTACAGAGCCTTCTATCCACAAATAGTTGCTTATATATTCTTCTCTAGTGCACAGGGGACATTCCCAAGAATTAATCATATACTGGAACACAGAATTAGACCCAAAAATGTAACAGAGATAAAGTCATACCAACCATATTCTCTGATCATAATGCTTTGAAACCAGAGATCGGCTGCACAAAGATATCAGGAAGAAACAAAAATACATGGAGATCAAGCAACATGCTACTGAAGAGTGATTGGGTCACAGAAGAAATAAAAACAGAGATCAAGTGATCCATCGAAATGAATGACAATGATAGTACAACGTATCAAAACTTTTGGGATATGGCAAAAGCGGTCATAAGAGGAAAGTTCGTATCATTACAGGCCTACCTCCAAAAACAAGAACAAGCCCAAATAAACAACCTAACGCTTCATCATAAGAAACTAGAAAGGGAAGAACGAATGAAGGGTCAAGTCAGCAGAAGAAAAGAAATAATCAAAATTGCAGCAGAAATCAATGATATTGAGAACAAACAAACCAAAAATTAAAAAAAAATAACTGCAACAAAGAGCTGGTTTTTAGAAAAGGTCAATCAAATTGACAGTCCCTGGCTAGACTCACAAAAAGAAAAGAAAAGAAAAGGAAAGAAAAGAAAAGAAAAGAAAAGAAAAGAAAAGAAAAGAAAAGAAAAGGCAAAGACATGACACAAATAGATAAAATCAGGGATGAAAGAGGAGGAATTACAACTGACAGAGCAGAAATACAAAGGATCATACAAGAATACTATGATAAAGTACACAATACCAAATTTAATAACCTAGAAGTAATGGACCACTACTTAGAAAAATACAATCTTCCTAGACTGAATCAAGATTTGGAAAATCTAAATAGACGGATAGGCAGTTCGGTAATTGAAACAATCATCCAAACCTTACCAAAAAGTCAAAGTCCAGGACCAGATGGCTTCACCAGTGAATTCTACCAAACACTCAAAGATGTGTTAATACCTATTCTCCTCAAACTCTTCCAAGAAATTGAAGCCAAGTCAATACCTCCCAATTCATTTCATGAGGCCAATAGAACTCTGATAAAAAAAAAACCTGATAAAGATATCATAGGAAAAAGAAAACTGCAGACCAATATTTCTCATGAACACAGATGCAAAAATGCTTAACAGCATGCTAGCAAACAGAACACAGCAACATATAAAAAGGATTATACACCGTGGTCAAATGGGCTTCATTCCAGCGGCACAGGGATGGTTCAGCATAGGCAAATCAATCAATGGGATGCACCACACAAACACATTAAAAAATAAGATTCATATAATCATATCAATAGAAGCATAAAAAGGCTTCACAAGATACAGCAGCCATTTATGTTCAAAACACATAGCAAAATCGGTATAGAAGAAAAATATCTTCACTTAATAAAGACCATACATGACAAATCCTCAGCCAACATTATATAACATTAATAGAGAAAAACTACAAACCTTCCCTCTAAGCTCACAGACAAGAGAAGGCTGTCCACTAGAGCCACTGTTATTTAATATAACATTGGAGTTCCTTGCAAGTGGAATCAGACAAGAGAAAGATATAAAAGACATAGAAATAGAAAATGAGGAAGTCAAACTGTCATTATTTGTGAATGACATGATTCTCTACACAGAAAACACTAAAGACTCCAGAAGCACATACCAGAAACAATACGCAAATACGGTAAAGTTTCTGGATACAAAATCAACATTCAAAAATCCAAAGCATCCCTATGCTT